>MEIZ01000104.1:0-36326 GCA_001723225.1 Globodera ellingtonae | reverse complement strand
GGGTCTTCTATTTGAGGAAATACAGTAATTAAATAAAATTGCAAAATATGGACCTGAAACTGTCTCTTATACACATCTAGATGTGTATAAGAGACTATTTGAGGAAATACAGTAATTAAATATTAACTTCATTGTTTTTCCGCGACCGGAAAATTCGAATGTCGTGTGGCATTTGTCCGCACACGCTTTACATAAATAAGTAATGAAATAATTTGTAGTGTGTTTTTTTACTAAATGCTTATTTAAAATATACATTTAACTACTAGGATATTAATTAATTTTGTTTAATGTTCATAAGGGGGTTAACAATATTGTTATTTAAAATACTTTTATTGTTTCTATTTTAAATGGTCAGCAGATATAATAATTTATGAATTAAGTAGTATATTTTGGTTGATTTTGTTTAATATGTTTTTAAAGTACAATAGACCAACCCACATTAGAAAGAGTTTGAATAGAAAGCCATGCCCAAACGTCCAGTCTAAATTCCTGCTACGAATCAATTTTAAGAGTTCTTAGAATGAATTTATTTTTGATTTATTTAAAATAGCAGCTTGTTTTTATTATCAAATAATAGTGCAATGCAAAAAGAATTGAGAGTGTATCGTAAGCTTTGCTTAAATATTGAAAATATTTAGGTAAATAAAGTTTATTTGATTAACTTATACATTATCAACCCTCAGAATATTATTAAATTTAATTAATTATATTCATAATTTTTGCATCTCTGACATTTTTAAACAATGTTATAGATTTTAAATAAAGTAAATTTTCGGTTGTATTATAAAAATTTTGTAAATATTGTCACAAATTTTTTTAGTAATTTTTAACTTTTTCTGCTGCTTTGTTGAGCTGTGTTGAAAATTGAGGAACAGATTCAAAATCCTTGGAACAGGAAACACTGTCACCGACCGACCCATCCGCCCATAAAGTCGAAGTTGTTTGCTCCAACCGGAACCGAAGATCCGAACCGAAGCTTTTCGGTTATCCAAACCGTACCGGAATTTTTTTTTTGGTTCTTGTGATCAAAAATTTCAGAAATTGCTCAATTTCGTTAGTGGGTTGAGGGTGAATTTAAATATTAATTAAAGAATTCTCAAATTTTTTGTCATTTTTAGGCCTATTTTAGGTTTTTGGGGCGGGTCGGCGGTGCCGATAGACGCCGCCGAGAAATTTTAAAAATTTTAATAAAAATCAAAATTCTAAAAATAAAGACAAAATAAAGACGAAGGCTTGAAATAAGGACAAATCTTACAAATAGGCAATTGGCATAATGTTTGTAATGGCAACGAATATATTGGAACCGAACCGAAAAAAAGATGCTTTCCTTAATTTTCAAAATAACCAATTAAAAAGCGCTTTAAATTCTCAATTTTTATCTACAAATTCGTAATCAGTGTATCAAATAACACATTTTCAGACAATTTTTAGAATATAAAAATTTTCTACAAATTTTGACCAAAAGGGTCCCTCTTATGGTTTTTGGCCAACTTTAAGAGGCCATAACTTTCTTCAGAGTTGCGTCCGCGCAAAAATTTTTGCAGATTCGTGCGTTAGGCTTAGAGAGGGGAGTCGATTGATTGGTATATGATTCGACAAAAAAATTTATCCATCCATCTAAAATACTTTGCAAGCTTTTATTAGGTATGCAAGCAATTTATTTGGTGGGAAATTAAATTTTTACTCATTAATATTATAGTCAGACTTTAGTTTAAAATTTTCATCATTAATAAAAAGGAATTAAAATTAACTTTTCGTTTTGACTAACCATTCTCGAGTTGTCAATTCTAATTTGGAATAATTAAAATTAGCGTATTATTTACCTAAATAGCATAGATTAAAAGAATAAAATTTTATTTGTATAGGACAACAGGTTAATTTTTTTGATAATTTAAGCCGAAGCCCAAAACTCTTGTAAGTTAAGGAAAACTAAAGTGATCATACGATTCTGAATCAATATTACAATTCAGTACAAAAAATAAGAGTCAATTTTTGTGATCCAACGAAACGAAAATTTTTTTCATTTACGAAAACGAAACGAAAAAAAATGTTTAGGACGAAACGAGACCCAAAAACACGAAAGCAAACGAAATTTTGTCCACCTTTGAACTTAACCTCGCACCGCTTAAAGGTTGTTTTATATAGAAGAAGGTAATGATGCAGATTCATTAAACATTTTTAGAGATAAAATTATATGTAAAAAATATTTAGCTATAAATTCTTTGTTTTAAACGCACCAAAGTTTATAATATTATATAAATTAATTTAATTTATTTAAGGATATTTGTTGTTCTTTTATAAATTTTTGTTTATTTTCAATGCAATACATATATCAGATTCTTTATTTATACTTAAAAAAAGATTAATTCATCGAAATTTTTTTAATTAAATTTTTATGGGTAGTTCTTCTTGTTGGGCTATTGACCCAGTCTGTCAGTCATTGAGTGTCCAGTCTCAAGCAACAGGCAACTTGAAAAGTTATTATTATTTAATTTATGTTATTTATATAATTATTGTTTTGATCTTTGTGCCCCTGATTTGTTTTTGACAGACCCATCCCATCGTTTTTCTTTTCGAATGTAATCATTTATTTCTTATCATAACAAGAACTCTTTATTTACAGTAATTCTTACTTTAAATGTGTAATATTAAATGAAAACAATAGCTGTTTAAAAGTATTATACTTACTGTTTATAAAAATTGTGATTATTAAAAATTTTTATCAATGAGTTTATAGATAAATTTAGATGGTTACATTAAGATTTTGGTTAGAACCTTTTAATTTGATTTTATTAAGTATCATAGAACAGAAGATCATTAAAATATTTTATTAACGTAATCTCGGAAAAGAACTTTTTTTGGGTCGGTCATTTTTAATTAATATAGAGGCTTGGGGGAAAGGATACACCGATCCTAATCTGGGCTTTAAGCTCCAAACGAACTAAAAACGAAAGACTAGATCCAAACTTTATTTTAATAAATAAATATTTTATTGTTTTATATAAATTAAGTGCTTTAATTAGTTTTAAATTTTATATTTTTTTATTTTTACTATGGCGTTAATCAAGGCGTCTCGTCCACGTAGTATTCTTAGAGGTTGACCAGCTCATGCGCAATAGAGTGCATTTAAAGGTCAGTCCCCAGATGAAGTGTGCACGTTGGATGATGATTCTCCTTTTTGGCGGCAAGATAAGTGCTCCATTCATTTCTTATGTCATTGGTATTTATTATGTCAGAACCAGATAAAAAGCTATTAATAAAGATGCTTTGCCATCATTATTTTATTTTTTTTAAAAGTATAATTAATCCAATTAATGTTCATTTCGATTCATTAAGTGAACACACAAAATAATTTATTCCCTTTAAGAGTTAGAAAATAAATTCTTATAGTTGATCTTTCCAAATTTTTGTTAGGCGGGATAATTTTTTTTAATGCAAAACTTTAATGTAGAGTAGTAAATCAATTATTTAATATTTTCAATAAATACGATTATGATTTTTTAAATAACTAAAGAAACTTTGATTTTTTAATTTAAATCTAAATATATTTTTATAACAAACAATTTTGCGATACTTTATAATTTTAGCATGTATTAAATTATGTATACAAAAGTTAAAAGAAAATCCAAGATTGTGAAGTTGTAAATTATACTTTTCTAACAAATTTATTGATTAACACATTATGAAGAACAAAATATTTTTTTGAAAAAATGAGGCCGTCTGACGCTCCTGCTGAATGCAAGAATAGACACTAAGTTCACATGGTGGTTTTCTCCAGGCGCTTCTGCCTGTGCTTGAACATTTGGCCTAATATTTATATTTAATGCTTTAGCTAATTGTATTAAGGATATTTGTGGTTGTTTTTTAAATTTTCGTCTATTTTCAATGCAATATATGAGATTCTTTTATTTACACTTAAAAAAGATTAATTCATCGAAATTTTTTTAATTAAATTTTTATGGGTAGTTCTTCTTGTTGGGCTATTGACCCAGTCTGTCAGTCATTGAGTGTCCCGTTTCATGAGCAGGCATTTTTATTTTTATTACAAATTATTGGTTTAATGATAAAATTAAATAAATTTTGATTTAAATTTGAGTATAAATTACTCATTCTTTTTTAAAAAGTCTTTATAGCTTGTTGGGCTTATTGAGCCAGTGGATCATTGAGTGGTCACTTTCGTGCAAATTTGAATATTTGGTAGTAGATTTTAAAATTAAAATAATGATGATATTAATGATTCTGTAAAATTTATTGTATTTAGCAAATCAGCTTGATCAGCTTCTTTTATTATGGCAGGTTTTTGTTGAGTTTGAATCTGCGCTCTATATGGTCCATATTTAGCAAAAAAATTTCGTTAGTAATTACAGTATGTAACTTTTGTTTGAATTATTATATAATTTAGTAAAGATGGTATTTTATTTTTAACATTTCTCTTCTTTATTAGAAAAATTATCCAATCACTTGCACACTTCACATCCTTGTCAAAGCATTTGGAGACATTGATTTTTCATTATCTAATTAATATTATGTTTACAAAAAAAATAGCTGCTGAACGAGCTTTAGTTGTGTTATACAAAGTTAAATCATCATTTTTAGAATAGTCATATTTTTAAAAAATTCAATTTATTGCACAAAATCGATTCAAATGCACGGTTCGGGCCCGTTCGACATAGGTCAAAACTAATGTCAGATTCGCATTCTATGCCCCCGAATACCCCTAGAAACACCAAAAAATTCATTAAAAGATAAAGCTATAAATAATGAATATGGTCTTGTCAAGTGAAACGGCGGGCAGAAATTTGACTTCCTCCACTTTTGTTTATTTTTTTTTACTAATTGTTGTTTTTTGTTAAGCGATTTATTCAAAATCCAAAATAAATATGCAAATATTTAGAAATTTGGCGATCTGTCACTAAAATTTCAAATTTTCGTGTGAAATCCAGCAAAATCCTGCAGTTTGTTCTCAGAAACACCATCCTCATGGGTGTAAAGGAAATCCAGATTCGTTATGCCTGGACCCGAATTCTGGACCTGACTTAGAGAAGGCGCCTGGAACTGATTTCCTGGACCAAAGTCCAGGAATCCAGGGTCGCTGAGGCTCCACTGGAACTGGACTCTGGGTACAGGCTAAATACAGGCCTGTACCCGTCCAGGACGGGCTCTACATTTTATAATTATTTGATTTTTGATCTATAAATAAAATAAAATTTTGCGTATTTTCTATTTCCAGGTGCGTCTAGAAATTTAGTTTAATCAATTAAATTTGCATAAGGAAGATTAATCCAATAAATAATTAATAAATACTGATTATAATAATTTATAATGTTTTCTCTTTAATATTTTATTTTAAGTTTTATTGTTTAATTATAACTTTGTCCTTTCTTGATTTTTTTATAATAGATTATATTTTTTTAATTTGGTTTTATGATTTTTGTCCGACTGGTTTTATAAATAGTAAAATGGTGATGTACACATTATCATATTTTTCGTCGTTCGGCGCGATTTTATATTACTTTGCCTCAAAGTTATAGATTATCATTAAAATTATTTTTCAATTTATTTTTTCCATTCTTTTTATTTTTTAGATTTATTTTTTGTCTCAAAATGTTTTAGAAAAAAATAGTTCCTACGATGATTGCTGACTTTCATTATTTTTGTATAAATTTCTTTCCGAAATTCGATGTTCTTTCGGCAGATGCTGGACTCCTTCAGCCATGTCCCTGGTCGTCGTTTTTCCTCCGACTGCTCAAGTTGAGCCTGTTGCGGATGTTGTTCGTGCTGTCCGTTGTTTTGTCAAAAAAAGGTTACTGGTTAACATTTGGTTCTTTTCAAATTAAAATAGTAGCGAAAACAATAATAAAAAGTAAATACATTTGAATTATGATTCACATAAACGAATTTATTCGTTAATGATAAAATTTAAATTTTTATAAATTCAAACTCTGAAATTTAAATCATTTCATGTTTGTAAGGGGTTCTAACAATAGTTATTTAAAATGATTTTATTATTTTATTTTAAATGTCAGCAGATATAATAATATATGAATTAAATAGTATTTTTTGGTTGATTTAATTTTTTTAATATGTTTTTTTAAAATCGACCAACCCATATTCGTAACTACTTTGCTTAAATACCGGCTTTTTGTTAATTAAAATTGGGGGCATGGGTTTCAAGGATGACTAATTTATTAGTTTATTTTTTTATTACTTCTTATTAAGCTTCTTACAAATTTGGCTAGCTTTTATAAGTTTAATTTTCGGTTAATCATTATTTAGTTTTTTTTAAATTTAAGATATTTTTCATTTTCGTTATTATTATAAATTAAGATGTGAGTTTTCAAAACTATTAATTTATTAATTATTAAAATTAATTTAAATATTTTCTTGAATTTTAGTTTATTTTTTATTTAATATTATTTTTCAAAAAAGATCTCTATGTTGGTAGCCAAAGAAAAGTCGCGATTAGTGATTAGCCTGTTTTAACAATATAAATAATGTAATAAAGATTTTTAAATAAAGAACCAGTGCTTTTTTAATTACTGCCTTAATAATTGATTTAATAATATAACTTATTGAAGCATGGGCGACAATTGGCTGAATATATTTGAAGATTAAATAACATAATATTGGTTATAAATATTTAACATTATCAGTTTTTTAGCTTTGTTCGTTTTAAAATGTCGATTCGCTGACGACAATCAAATTAATTCGAACAAAATCATTTTGTTTTAGAATGGGTTTTTAAAGTTTTAAGTTGGATTTTATTTTTTAAATATAAAGTGAATTTTAGTTCTGATTATTAATTACGCCTTTGATTTTCAGGTACCAGTGTGAAATGACTCCAATTCTCGAATTTAATTTGATGTATTAATCTGTACCCATTTTGGCATGTCCATTTTGGCATGTCTCTGTCAGGGATGTAACCTGATGCCAAAAAAATGGCAGGAAATCCGGAATCTGGGGAAATTTCTTCAAAAATAAAATGTTTAAGAAAGTAAACAAAACAATTTTTAAATGGGGTGCGTTGATGCGCATATTACTCTCGTCGTCTGATTCTCTCTTTTAGCACACTATTTGTTCATAAAATAAAATGTTCAAAAAAGTAACTAAAAAATTATTAGATGGGGTGCGTTGATGATCAAATTACTCTACCGTCTGACTCTCTCTTTTTAGCACACTATTTGTTCAAAAAATAAAATGTTCAAAAAAGTAACTAAAAAATTATTAGATGGGGTGCGTTGATGACCAAATTACTCTAACCGTCTGACTCTCTCTTTTTAGCACACTATTTCTTCAAAAAATAAAATGTTCAAAAAAGTAACTAAAAAATTATTAGATGGGGTGCGTTGATGACCAAATTACTCTAACCGTCTGACTCTCTCTTTTTAGCACACTATTTCTTCAAAAAATAAAATGTTCAAAAAAGTAACTAAAAAATTATTAGATGGGGTGCGTTGATGACCAAATTACTCTAACCGTCTACTCTCTCTTTTTAGCACACTATTTCTTCAAAAAATAAAATGTTCAAAAAAGTAACTAAAAAATTATTAGATGGGGTGCGTTGATGACCAAATTACTCTAACCGTCTTACTCTCTCTTTTTAGCACACTAATTCTTCAAAAAATAAAATGTTCGAAAAAGTAACTCAGGTTTATTATTATGATTAAACATTTCTAAGCAAATATAACAGCTTTTTTAAATAAAATCATCTTCTTCAAATTTGATGCTTTTAATACTATAGATTAAAAACGTCATAAATTATTGCTTGTTCCAATCTTTATCTCATGACTAAAACTCACGAGCAAAAAATTACAAATATGCCCTGTCTGAGGTATTTAAAAAATGATTTTAAATTTTATGATTTATACATGAGTTTTTATTGTAAATTTTTAATTCTCAAAATAAAAATCAGTTTGGTCAGAAAACGCGTATTTACTAATAAGTATTTTAAAAAACTAAAAAATATCTTAATACTTTTTTTCATAAAAAAATTATTTAAAACTTCTAATTAGGGTAGGACAGTACCGGTTAAAAACCGGTACCCCCGGTTTTCGGTTAACCGGGTTTTCAAAGACCCGGTTTTCGTAACCGGTTTAGAACTTTTGACCGGTTAACCGACCGGTTTTTTCGGTTTATGACCAGTGTTTTACTGTTCCAACTTTTTTTGGATCTATTCAGTTCTGAAAAACGTTGAAATATTTTTCCTTCAAAATAATAAAGATATTTTAATTTCATTAATTTACTAAGTAATTTTTGTAAACTTTAAATAAAATATTCGAGCAGTAGAATCGAGACTTTAATTTTGGGTGAGAGTCGAGATTAAGAATTCGGAACCAATAAATTTTTAATTTATGAATGCATTTTTGAGTTTTTTTTGCATTTTTTTTGTTAAGAAAGTTGATCAGGAATACAAGTTTGGGGGTCGGCGGTGCCGATAGGCGCCGCCGAGAAAATTTTTGAATTATTGACTAAATTTGTTAAGAGATTTGCAACCAAAAGTTTAAAAATACGATAATTTTTTGAAGCTTTTTAAGAATATGAGAGGTCAACCTCCAGGAAAAAAATAAAGGTTTAGTGAATTCACTTAGCAAAATGTGCCTAAAATTTCAACAAAAAAAATCACCATTTATAAGGTTTCTGAGTGATGTTTTTTTTTGTAAAAAGGAGTACTTATTATTATTAAATTAAAAAAATAAAAAGTACTTCCAATCAGGGAGTAGAAACTCCGATGAATAAGTTAGCGCTGAGCCACACTTGCATTGAAAAAAAATTCATTTAAATTAACCAAAAAAGTCCAATAACTAGGGGTGCTTAAACCGCCGGTTTGGGTACCCGGTTTTCGGTTAACCGGGATTTTGAAGACCCGGTTTTCGTAACCGGTTAATTTCCCAAAATACCCGGTTTTCGTAACCGGTTTCGTAACCGTTTAACCGTTACTGTCCTACCCTACTTCTAATACAAGAAATAAATAAAACGCATGAATAATTTCTATATAGATGCGGCTTACAAATTAGTCAAATGAAAAATACACTTAATTTAAAATGATATTTAGTTTGTAATATAAAAATCGCTTCGCATGATTAAGTTACAATACTACAAATTCGAGAAAGACATAAACTAACACTTTGTATGAAAATTAGCTTGAAAAATATAAATGTAATAAAACAGTAATTTCTATAAAAAACCGACGGAATTTAAAAGTTTAATTATTAAAAACCGTTTGTTATCAAACGCACAAAAAAGGAAGTGCTATCTTATATGAATGCATAAAAGGAAAACAAGTAAGCTAATTTTATATAAATAAAGCATTATGTCATTAAATCTGTTTAGTTTAAAGAAAAATTAGAATAAAATTAACAAAAAATGATTACATAAAAAGTAATTATGAATTGAAAATGATTGAGTTAAAAGTAAAAATTCTTTAAAATAATTCAAAACTATAAGAAAATTTAGAATGTTACAAAAAAACTTATTTTATAATTCATAAACCTTTTTTATAAAAATACTAAATTGTAAAGAATTTATGATATAAAATATGCAAATGTATAAAAATTGCAAAAATAATTTGATATCCAATTTCGAAGGCAGCGAAATTCATTTTTTAAGATTTTCTTAACTCAATTTTCGATGAAATAAAAGTATAAAGCGTAACTATTTTCCAAAGCATAATAATTTGTGTTTGATGGTTCAACAAGAGGCGAAAGCCAGCAGATTTCGATAAACCGTTGTGTGACCAACACTTGGAGTGCTTTTAGCCAACAATCAATTAACAAAAAACCTGCGTTCAATAAAAACATTCAAAAATAAAGAAATTTAAAGATTGTTAATCGAAAAAAATGGATATGAAAATATAGATGTATAATAATAATCTAAACATTTAGTAAATATGCAAAAAATTTTACAAATATACTTTGTTATAAAAGTTAGAAATTTTAATGTTTATAAATCGTATTAAATGATATTGCCCAAGCGGCGGGATGTCCGAGCAAACATGCTTTATATCCTAAGTATTGATTAATCTTTTCAATTAAAAATTTAAGAATAATAATTGCATAATAACAGAATAATATCCTAAGTATTGATTAATCTTTTCNTTGATTAATCTTTTCAATTAAAAATTTAAGAATAATAATTGCATAATAACAGAATAATATCCTAAGTATTGATTAATCTTTTCAATTAAAAATTTTAGAATAATAATTGCATATAACAAAGAATGCGAATTTTGACAATTAACTCGACTTTAAAAAAGCAAAATATTACGGACAGAATTTAACGCAAATAGTTAAATTCAATTATGACCCCAAAATCTGAAGGTTAAGGTCGACGAACAAAGATTTTTAAGCGCAAGGCTGACAAAAAAACACAGGACACTGTGCGAAATCAAGTTTTAATAATAAAAAATAAAAATTATTAATGTTACCATTTCAAACTTCACTAATATAATTTAAGCATTTTTTGAGGAAAAGATGGAGAGCCTCAAGACGAAACAATTCGAGTTTTGCACACCTATTGCAACAACCCATGCCAAAGTCGTAAGACTTCTCAAGGAGTTCACAAGCTACAATTGGCTTAAATTTGATGTAAATTTTAAGAAATAAAGACTTTAATAAGATTTATTTAATATTTTTTTATTATAATAAATATCGAGAATTATTTAATAAAAATAATATAAATATAAATTTAATAAAAAATATTAAATATAAAATAGAAAAATTTTCATGAAAATTCTTATTAAAAATATAACATTTTCATTTCAATGATATGAAAAATGAATGCTTCTAATACAATTGAACGGCACAAAGTTTAGGTCTTATTTGTGTGCGTTAAAAATCCCAATCTGATGAATTTAAAAAAATTGCCACAAACTCAGCGATTTTTAAAAAAATCCAAATTAAAAAAGGTTTAGAGAAATAAAAACAAAGATTATATATTTAAATTTATTTTATTCCACATTAACATGGCGGCGTTTCAAACTTCAACATGAACCACATACGCTTGTGTCGGACACAGGACTACTAAGACAAAGATTCCTTCACTTTGTATAACAGCAAAAAAATAAAAATAAACAATTACAAAAGAAAATTAATAAAATATTAAAATGTATTTGAGCGCGCTTTCTACACTTATTATCATTTGATGCTTATGAACAAATTTTTTTTTAATATCTATGAATAAAAAAATTAAATAAAAAAATTGTGCACAAATAAGACAAATTCTAAGTTTTAAAATATCGATTCCATAAGTTTCAATAAAATGCATTGGCTAAAACAGATCAACCAAAAACCCATCTCTATATGTTTATTACAAAATTCACGAATTAATTCAAAAATTGATTGTATAATTTTCACAGAACGGTGAACACCTGCGGGCTCTCAAAGATTCGTTGGCGTGGATCGGAGGGTGAACAATAGGACCAAGGCCCCAACTTTTTTGTCCGATCATTTCACATTCGAATTTTTTAAGTAGGCCAATTCCACCAACATTTTTTTTCTAATAATTCAATTTCCAAAAAGTAGGCAAATCATAGCATTTCATAATAGAATTGTATTTTTATTAATTTTGAAAGAATTTTATATAACTTTTTTAATGTTTTTTAGCATAATTATAAATTCGTTTTTATTAATGTTTTTGTGATATAAAGAATAAAAGGCGCGATGTAGAAAAATCCGCGCAATTTTTAGGCTCTAATATTGTTATGAATTGTTAATAATTCAAAAAGTTCGAGTAAAATTTTCGAAAAAATTGATTTTTCACAAAAAAATTCATAAAAATTTTTTGAATAGCGATTTTCAAAAACTCGCTAATTAGATAAATACTAATTTTTGCTATATTAGAATAAAACCTCGACACAAAACCGAGTTATGATAGAAAAAGTGATTTTGGATTTCCAAGCCAAAGTGGGGACCCTTTTGGGAGGACACACCAAAATTTTTTTTTTTCAAATTGGATCAAAAATGCCTTTTTCCCACTAAATTTGATGCGCTGAACACGAACGAACTGTAGAGGTGTTTAAACAAGTTAATTTTTACTATCCATTTTTTATTTTATAAAATTACTTATAAATTTAATGTTTTTTAAAATATTTATTCTTTATACAATAAAACCTTTTAATCGTGTTTTGCCAATTTTAAATATCATTAAAAATAAGAATCGCTTCTTTAAAAATTTTTGATTTAAATATTTCATTGCCAATTCTGAAAAACTATTAATGTTATTTTAATTATTCTTATTATAATTAACTGCCAAGAAATTAATTTTATAATGCGAGAGATAGAAATTTAAAAATTTTTAAATATGCTTTTGTGTAAATCTGCAAATTGAAAAAAGCATTATTTATATATATTTTTTAATTTTATAAATCGTTTTATTTTTTAAATTTATGGATGCACGAAATTAATTTTGTTCTTTCAGTTTCATTTTTATTAATGATTATTTTTGTTTGGTTTTCCGCGCATGCTGCGTAGAAAGGTAATTTCCTCTGCCGACTTTTCTCCAAACTCTATCGGCCCTCCCACGTAAACCGAGCCCAACGCTCCTTCGGCTTCAACGACTTTCACTTATTTTGGAGCTTTATTTTTGGATTTAGATTTATTAACAACCAATTAAAGCTAAATTAACTTTTTAATTTTTGCTTCTTCAACAGAATTATACTTGTTTAGAATTAAGAATTATGTTAATTTTTGCCCTTTGGTGTTGAGTATTTGGGCAATTTTGTATTTCTGTATATAAGTTTGATCGCTAATTTTTATAGATAGAAAAATAAAATTATTTTATTTAAAAATATAAATAAATTACGCTTTACCAATCACAATTTACTTTTTAAATATTTTAATTGGGGTACTTTATTCTTGAATTGAATTTTAAGTGTAGTTAAGTTAAAAAAAGTTTACTGAGACGATCCATCAATAAATAAAAGTAATATGTCTTGCAGCTTTCTTGAAGCAGTCTGCTAAAGCGCAGAATACCTTTTTTGTAAAGTTTTAGTGCATATTTTAATTCATATTTAAAAATATGTAGCATGTAATATAAAGATATTTGTTTTATTATTACAATTATTTTTATGTTGAAGCATTCTATCATCATCTCACGACTTGTCGTTAGCTTTCCGCAATATCTACCTTGTTGAATGCAACCATCATTCTTTGGAACGATTGAATTAGTGGGCTCATATAATACATTGGAATTGTGTTTTAAACTTTTAAAAATATTAATTTTATTTATTTTTTTAATTAAGATTTCGTTTCGCTTTCATTATTTTAGTTCTCTTTAGTTTTGTACCAATATGGTGATATAGGTACTTATTTTTATGACGAATGACTTGATTATTTGATAGCTTAAAAAATTAGTCCGGTTTTATACTTTTAAAATTAAACAATTTACTATTTTTAGAAATAAATTCCTGCGTAATTGCTTATATTTTAACAAAGAAATGTAAAATTACGATTTATATATAAAAATTAATTTCCTTTATTCCATACTTTCATAGCCAAGCTTTGAACTAAAATTAATTTATTTAATACCTTTTTTCTAAGTGTTGTGGATTATGCTTGGCTATCTATTAAATATTTCAGTTTCAGGTAGTCAGGTTTTGCGACAAAATGAATTTACATTTTTGAATCTGTTTGAATTTTAATCTAAAACGAATATTAACAAACGATTTAAAAATGTGCAGGCAATTTATTTGGGGTGAAATTAAATTTTTACTCATTAATATTATTTTTTGTTTAACTTTATAATTTTTATTTAGTCAGACTTTAGTTTAAATTTTTCTTCATTAATAAAAAGGAATTAAAATTAACTTTTCGTTTTGACTAACCATTCTCGAGTTGTCAATTCTAATTTAAAATTAAATTAGCGTAATTTCCCTAAATGGCATAGATTAAAAGAATAAAATTTTTTTTGTATAGGACAACAGGCTAATTTTTTTGATAATTTTAGCCGAAGCCCAAAACTCTTGTAAGTTAAGGAAAACTAAAGCGATCACCCGATTCTGAATCAATATTACAATTCAGTACAAAAAACAAGAGTCAATTTATAAGAATAACAAAATGCCAGACATGAGCATACCATAAACGCTTATTTTTTAAAAATTATTTTATTGGTTTACTGATAAAATTAAATATATTTTGATTTAAATTTGAGTAAAATTTTAAAAAGATGTACTTGTTGGGCTCATTGACCAGTGGATCATTGAGTGGTCACTTTCGTGCCAGCATCATTTGAATATTTGCTAAATGCGCTCAGATGGCGCGCACGGGCTGCGCTCAGATGGCCGCGGGACATTTCAGCGCCAGATATTAGTATATAAGGAGCCAAAATAATTATTTTATTCATTATTTTCTTTTCCAGTATCTGGAAAAGCTCCAGTACAGAAACTGGAAAAGCTCCAGTACTGGAGTAATTTTGTTGGGAGTCATCCCAAGCGGTTTCAAACCAGGGCCAAAGCCAGGACTATTTCCGGACCCACCGCACGGAACCAGCGGTTCGCCCCCCTAAGGATATTTAGAGTGCCCTTGAAGGACGGCACTGGAATCCCCTTAAGGACTCCCAACAAAATTACTCCAGTACTGGAGCTTTTCCAGTATTTGCAAAAATAAATTATAAAGATTAATTTTTATCGCCAATAAGAAAAAAAATATTTAGAATAACAGTTTTTTAAAATCTATAATAAATAAATGGGTTATTAATAAAGTTTTTTACATCTTTCACATTTGCACATAATGGCGGTGTAAATACAGTCAGTCTTAAATAAGCATGTTAAAGTTTAACCTATCAAATCAAGTACAAGAAAGTATTTACGCGCGATCATGCTTTCAAAAATGATCATTTAATTAGTAGAATTAGCAAAAAAAAAAAAGTAGATTAATTTTATTTTTAAAGAAACTGATTTATACAAGTTTTTTTTTTTATTTATCTTTTTTGTTTATATAATTATTTTTTTCGACATTCATGATTCATAAATTCAATCCAGTCTAGATTCGTGCACGCATCTATTAAATAAAATTATTACAATAATATTAAACTGCATTAATATGTTTAAATTAAATCATTATTGAATAAATAAAGTTGCTAATTTTTTTTGAGTAGTGAAATATAGATTAATTTTTAAAAATTTACAAATTAAGAGCTTTTGTTCACATTAAAATGTTTCATGCGTCGATAAAATGCATTAACTTTTTTTTGTAAGCTTAAAAATAACCTTATAAATTGATAAAGTATTGATTTTTAAAAAGTAATTTTATTCGGTGCATGTTTTTTACTTTTATAAGTTTATATTAAATCATCAAGAAAACCCGATTAAATTTGATGCTTTTAATTATTGAAAAATGCATTAAAAGAATTTTTTATAGATAATTGCATTTTTGTTTTAAATTCTTAAAAAGAGTAACACCTTTATTGCAGCATCCAATTGATAGCTGATATTACAGTTTTTTGTTTCAGTTCTAAATAAATTTTAATTATTTGGCTTGAAAATATTTTTTCATAAATTGAATTAATCAGTTTATGCAAATTTTATTATTTATAAATACAATATTATTAACAACATTATTTTCTTTTAAATTACATATTCATTAAACTTATAGTTGAATTTTTAAGAATGTGAATTTATGCTTTATTGAAAATTTTTAAAATTTTGATGCTCCGAAATTCGCTTTAACAAATTTCGTTAAATGTTGACATAACACACAAAACACGATGTGTTGCCGCTCTGTTCAATGGTATTGTTATTTTTAAATTTTTACTTGAATAAGAGTTTTAATTACTTATTTAAAAAATTATTTTAATTAAAAGTTATAGTATCAATGAGGAGAAATCTTAAAATTTGAATGTTTTTAATTTAGAATGAGTTAGATTAAACTTTCAATTTTTAAACTGTAGATATTTTGATATCCTTAATTTACTGAGATTATTGTGTAGCTTTAAAAAATATTCGATTAAATTTTATTTAGATTGTTTTGTGTATAGTCCTTTGCGCCTTGTTGTTCAATTAAAATAAAAGAATGTTTTAATAGTATATAGTATAAATCATTTTCTTGACACGAACCCCCTTTATTTTTGTTGAACTTGATTTATCTTTTTTTGTTTATATAATTATTTTTTTCGACATTCATGATTTATAATTTCCATACAAGTTTAGTAAGTTTAGTATTTTAATTGTATGTTTTACAATAAAATTTTTTGAATTGATTAACAATTTTTTATGTATTTTATTAATTCTAAGTTTTACATAATTTATAAATTTCAAAAGCGTTTAATAATTATTCAATAAGCGCATTAGCAAGATAGGCAATATTTTTTTAAAATTAAATTTTGTTTTAAGATCCGTTTATTGAGCATTGTATTTAAAAAATAATAATAATGAAAACTAACGTACATTCTTCCATTCTTATTTATTAAAAGTTGCATTATTTTAATTGTGATGTAAGGTTTCAAAACAATTAATTTATTATTAATTATTGTTCATTTATGTATTAACCCATAATGGTTTTTAATATTGATAAAAATTTTAGTTTGAATTATAATAGCTACCTGACGGGCTACTGACTGAAATTTTGACTTTATTATTTAAATTATTGTCCTTTCATAGACGTTTGTTTGAATATTTAATATTTAGAATATTGTTAAATATTCTGAATTAAACATATTTTTACAATATATTTAAATAAGGTCTTTTTGTAGGGGTTGGAAATTTGTTTATATTAATGACTTTTGTTTTAGCCTTTTTAAATAAAATTTTAGTAACTTTTTTGATTTAAATTTGATTAAAAATATTGTTCATTTAAAAAAAATACGTCGTTGGAATAAGTGGGAAAATTGAGCCATAAAACAAGCACTTGCCCGCTCTTGTAGAACGCATAATTTTGAGTACATTGCAAATTGATAAAATTATATTAGATTTTTGCAAGGCTAATTTATTCGATTTTTTCAGTAAGTTTAATACTTTAATTGTTGTTTTACAATAAAATTATTTAATAAAATTTACCATTCTAGCTAGTTATAAAACTTTACTTAGTCTCAAAATTTTTTAATTAAATAATTAATCACTTTGAATTGATTAACAAGTCAATTCGCATCCAAAGCTGGATCTAGGTAAATATATCATTTGTTGTTTATATTTCAAAGCCAATCTAAAGAAATGTCTCAAGATGATGATTAAAGATGTTATCAACCTTTTAAAATAATTTATAATTTATTACTGGCTTTTCAAAAATTTATTACGCTACAATCGACATTTAAATTAACTTGAAAATGCAATATTAATTTTTTTTTGAATGAAAAATTTTTTAATTTTTGAATATTGTTATTATTCTGATCGTTAATATTTTTATTGGAAATATATAGAAATTGACAATTTAATTCTCAAATAAAATTTAATTCTTTTTAATTGTAAAGTTGTTAATTTTATTATATTCGTTTTGTGGTGAGCAATTTTTGATTTATTAATTAATTTTTTTTTAGCTTGGGCGTAAACTAATTTTAAATGTTTGTCTTGAAATTTACTTTTAAAATTCAAAGTCTATCGAATTTTTTTTAGTAGTTTTAGCGTAGGGTAGGTTCCTGCCCCCGACCCCGATCCCAAGTTTGCGGCAAGCATTCGCCGAAGAGTTACAGACCAGGGACTGAAGTGTCTTTTGACTGGGGACTCAGTTGTCCACTGATTAAAAAATGGGCAAAATCACTCATATAGGCCTTTAAAATTACGAATCGAACTGAATGGTACCTAGTGGGCGCATGTGGAAGTCAAAAGGTGGGTGTGTGAAAAGCTATTTTCATCAACGGCTTAGTTAATCTGTTAGCATTAGGCACGCGCTTCGTGCGTGCATAATATTAATAGTTTATTTTGGTACACCCCCAATTTGATGAGCTAACGGGTCAAGGAGTTGTTCACTGGCCGGGGGTCTTCCACTACGTTTGAGGTCCTTAACCGGAACTTTGTCAGTGTTGAGTGACGGTGCTTTTGACCCAAAAACAGGTGGAAATTATTGAATCGGGCATTTACTTAGATTTGTAGGATAAATGTTGTGTACTTTTGTCCGAATAGCAAGTTAAAACAATCGATGTAACGTAGCTTTAAATTTATGTAACCCATGATGTTCTGTCAATCTTTTTTTTAAAATCCAATTTATAATCAAAATTTAAAAACTATTTAATACAATATTTTATTTAATAATGATACTAAAATATTTTATTTAAATAATATAATATATTTTATTTAAAGTATTATTAGTATTTGTGTAGCCATAGGATCGGGCTTATTGAGCCAGAGAATCATACTGTGGCCTGTTTCGTGCAATGCGAAATCTTGAACCATACGGCAACAGCAAATGGCAGATGCTGTGTGCCCGGTTCATGCACCCAGATACTAGCATCGTTATTTAAAATTTCATTTTAGGAGTTTATCCTTATTATTTTGTTATGCAAGAGTAATGTAATTTGGGTGCGTTGATTTAATTCTTTGTTTTGATATTTTTTATGTACCCATCTCTTCAACGATCCAAATTTATTTTTTCTATTTGTATACTTTTTATAAATTGCAAAAATAAATTATAAAGATTAATTTTTATCGCCAATAAGAAAAAAATATTTAGAATAACGAGTATTTACGCGCGATCATGCTTTCAAAACTGATCATTTAATTAGTAGAATTAGCAAAAAAAGTAACATACGATTAATTTTATTTTTAAAGAAACTGATTTATACAAGTTTATTTATCTTTTTTGTTTATATAAACATTGTTTTCGACATTCATGATATATAAATATTTTTAATTATTTTTGTTATTGTTCATCGTATATTTTTATATTATCAAGAATTTTTTATTAATTTAAACCAATGTTTGCATAAATTCAATAATCCCTGTCGCGACTCAAACCAAAATCTGGGGAAGGGGAGGGTGCCCTGGGGGCGAATTTGGTTTAGCCGGAATGCTTGGGGGATGTCGAACCAAAGGGAATTTTGGGTTTTCACTTCTTTATTTCGTCAATGTTCAAGGGGAAATTGCATCGGTTAAAGCACTAATATCCGGTTTTGTCCAACCCTATTGAGATGAGATTGAAGGATCGTGGGAAAGTCCAGTGATTGCTTAGGGGGAGATCGATGGGAAGTGATAGGGACATCAGTTTATGATAAAGTATTTCCGGTCGGTTGTGTGACCGGAAATTGCGATAAATGGGGAAAGCGGGGGGGGGCGTGGGTATAATCTTAAAATTTTAATGCAATTTATTGTTCTATATGCATTAAAGATGTTAATATTTCGTTAATTCTTATTTAAATTCTTAATTGAGATTTAACTTATCGTTAAATTATGGTTAAGCATGTCCCGTATTTCAACGGTTTAGAATGTGATTTGAAATATGAGATAACTTTAAGAATCAAAAAAAATTATCATATTTTTTAAAAATTCTTTAAAATTTTATTTTAATTTTTATACTTTAATATTTTAAAAATATAAAATTTGACAAATTTCCTTGCTACTTTAGTAAAATTTAACATTACGAATATTTTATATCTTTGAGATCCATAGAGGATAACGAACAAACATAGGACCGAAAGCAAAAATTCCAATAGGATTTAATTAATTATAAGTAATTCAAAAAATAAAAAGTTTTAATTTTTACTTAATTCAATAATGAATAGTTCTATATTTATTATCATAATTGTTTAGGTTTATCAATTTTTAAAAGATGCTACTTTTTCAAAAATACAGTAATTTGTAGTGATGCCATAAAGGATTGACCATTTAGCCTTTTAGGTTTTTACATAATTGTGGGGGTTCTGTTTATCATTACTTCTTTATTTACGACGATTGTTGAATCTTCTAATAAATTTTGTTTGTCTTTGTCCAATTGTTATTTAGAATTTGTGATATTTTCAAACCAGAGTACTTAGAGAAAAATATATTTTATTTTTTTTGGGAATAAATATTTGATTTTTAAATTATCCATTTTTAATTAAGCCCGTTTTTTAAAATTAGGTTACTAATTTATTTCTCTTAAAAAGCATCCGTTTTTCAATATCATTGAAATGCAGATTTCATAAGTTTAGAATATTTTCTCATTTCACTTTTTTTTTGTCATAACACTCGATTTTATTTAAATTTAAAAATTGTTTTATTAATCTAAAAATAAATATTAATGACCGTTTACTCATTTTACTCATCAGGTAATTGTTGATTTCGTCATTAAAGTGTTTTTGTTTTCTATCTAAAGCATGCAAAATATGTTGTACATTTTTTATTCATATTAAACTTCCTTAAATGATATTATTTATTTGTTTGTATTGAATTAAAATGGAATTTATTATAATTCTCATAATTTTTTATATTTGCCGGTTGCTTTTTTCTAACTATAAGAATTTCCTGTTTTGGGTGCCGGGGGGACTGAACTAGGTTTTTTTTTGTGCGGTTCGATTTGTCTGAAAATTTGAACAATGATGAATGAGAGGGTCCAACGGCGCCGTCGTGAGATTTTGAATCTTTTTTGTTTGAAATTGTAGTTGTTTTCTGAACATCCGCTAATTGATCTATTATTTAATATTGTTTTTTTTACAATACATATTTTAAAATATTGGGTAAGAAATTTTTATATTATCAAATTATTCGCGGTTAATAATTATAAATTATGGTTTAGGATTTAAACGGACGGATTTTTTATATGAATCAATATTTAAGTTCTTGTACATTATTTTATCAATTTTTTTATTAGCATTTCTGGTGATATTATGAATCAGCATTTTTTTACATTTATTTCGTTAAGCTGTTAAGGATACTTCGGGTGGGCCAAATTCTTTTGTTCGCAACAACATTTCTAGACGTTTTTAAGAGCCTGTTTTATATCAAATTTTGGCATTAAAACAGTCTTGCAAACATACATCATAAATGATCTTTTATAACGTAGATTTCTAAAAGTATTGCTATTTTTAATTTGTAAATATTTTTTTTAAAATTTTTCTTTTCAACAAAAGTCATACATACATATGATACTTTTTGATGACCGTTCTTGAATTTATGATTGTAAAGTTAATAATCCAATATCATAAATCAATTTCATGAATTGTATTTTATGTACATTTTGATTCAGAATAATCATGCAAAGAATCCATTAATTATGAATATTTAAAATTCAATATGCTCGATTTGAATTGCTCCTTTTATTTAAATTACAAATTTAGTATTTTGTAAAAACTTTGTTTATATCTTTGTCATTTAAAAAGATAAAAAGAATGCAAGTTGATATTTTAAATAGAAATATAAGCGTATTAAGATAAAAATATTGTTTTTATTTTGTTTTGACTGGCTCGCATTTGCTTTTAGACAATTTATCAAGGGATATAATATTAAAAATAACAAAATTGTTTTTTAAATAAAAATTTTTGACATACATAATTTAGGATATATTTTAAAGCTCTTGAGCCGATCATTGACAAATCAGGTAAAACCAAAGCGATGCAGGCTATATATTTTTCAAGTTTTTATTAAAATTGGGGTTTTTTACTTAATATTTGTCTGTTGTCTTTTATGACCATCGCAAGTTTGTGGTTGGAGCATGTTTTTCCATTTTAATTTAAATTATTAGATTATTNTTTTTTACTTAATATTTGTCTGTTGTCTTTTATGACCATCGCAAGTTTGTGGTTGGAGCATGTTTTTCCATTTTAATTTAAATTATTAGATTATTAATTATAATTATTTGTTACTTAGCATTTAWAACGTTTATTTTTTGTACTCGCGTAGAGGGTCATTGGATTTTTCTTCTGGTGGTCTGACAATAAGTCCATTCATACACTCATTAGTCTTAAGAATTCAATAATAGCAATATATTTAAAAATAATATTAAAGTTTTTTGTGCTTTTTATTTTTACTTTTTCCGTTTTTTTCTTTTGGCTTAACAAAATTTATTTTTTTATAAATTAATTGATATATGGTAATGTACAAAATTTCTCGTAACTCTATTTTTAAGCGTGATAGTGGAAGGTTTTAGGTAAATTAATGTTTGTTGAAATTTGTTTGATAAAAACTTAACATTAAGGAATTCATTACATTAATAATTACAAAGTCTTTCGCTTTCCATAAATAAATTTCTATTTAACTTTTTTTTAAATATATAATTATTATTTTAATTTTATATTTTTTGGTTAACATCATAATAATTTAATTCGATTTAGTCAACCTTTAATTCATTAATTACAAGTTTATTAAAATTTAACATTGTAACCATTTTGTTAATTTTTTTATAGTTTATTTTCTTATCTTAATAAATATCATTATGATTAAAGTATAGAAAATTAAATGAATAACAAATTATAAGTGTAATAAGTTAAATAATTCCATGTTTTATACTTCATTACATCTGTGTTCATCC
The DNA here is from genome assembly GCA_001723225.1 of Globodera ellingtonae. NCBI lineage: Eukaryota > Metazoa > Nematoda > Chromadorea > Rhabditida > Heteroderidae > Globodera > Globodera ellingtonae. Next base: position 13,962 of record MEIZ01000104.1, on the reverse strand, counting down.
GCGGCGTCGAATAAACTATTTAAGTACATCTAGAAATATGGATATCAAAAAAAGTTATTAAATAATATGAAATGTGTTGGCAATGGCCAAATATCCTCAAAGATAGTTTAAATGGTATACATTCAATATTAAAAAATTAATAAAGTATCTTTAATGACTTGCACCGCATCTTATCAAAAGCATTTGGAGACTTTGATTTTTCATTATCCAATTAATTCATTATGTTTACAAATAAAAAGTTGCAAATTAAACCTCACCAATTTAAATAAAAATCATTTTCATAAGAGTGAACTTTTTAACTCCGGTACCCAGATGACAAACAAAGCGGATTGGACTGCTCAAGCGATTTTTAGTATTTAAAAATCTAACATTTAACATAAAATGGGTTTGCAAAATTAACTATGTTTTAAAATAAAATTTGCAAGCATAATTGATTGGCTTGGCGGTTCAACAACAGGCGAAAGCCTTGGTTTGATCATTTGGATTTTCTTTATTATTTTTTACGTTATATTTTTAAATATGATAATTTTCAAACTCGTGAATTTGTAATGAATAGTTTTTATCTGACTTCATTTTTTGTTTTATTTTATAAAAATTAAAAAAATATTAGCTATATTCTATCCAGATTTTCATTGGATTTAGTATGCATCTTTTAGATAGCCTTAATTCATCAATTTTTTTTTAATTAATAAATTATTTTTATTTTGCTTATTAGAATTTTTCCGATTTGGCTTCTTGTTTATTGAGCCAGTCCAAAAATTTGTCCGGTTCCGTTGAACAATGTAGGTAGCTGTGGTTGTTGCCGTATTCCTACAGGTTTGGGTTTAGTTGAAGTAGCCGCTATTTTCATCAATAATATTTGTAATTTAAAAATTTTATACAAATTATTTATTTGGTGAATTTTATGTCTTTTCTTTAAATTGGTAAAAAGTTATATGTTTCGACAAATTAATAAACCGGTTAATTTTAAAATATTAATGAGTGATAGAACGTAATAACAATCAATTAACAAAACCTGCGATCAATAATTAAAATTCAAAAATAAAGAAATTTAAAGATTTTTTATAGAAGGTATGTATATGCTGTCAATACATTCAAATTTACAATAAAAATTAAATCACGCATAATATAATCAAAACTTTTTCAACTACAAAATTTGATGATTATTCTCCAACCGATGAATTATATAAAAAGTAAAAAGCAATCATTTGACTTTACAAATACAATCCAACGATTCATAATGAATATTGAAGCTTTGCAAAAAATAATAAACAAGCAAAATTATAAAATAATTATCATAAAATTATTTTTAAATTTGATATTAAGGTAATAAAATTCATAATAATATTTGCAAATTTCTAATTGAATAATCGCGGCATAATTAAAACAATAGCCGTCTGACCCTCTCTTTTTAGCACACTATTTCTTCAAAAAATAAAATGTTCAAAAAAGTAACTAAATAATTATTAGATGGGGTGCGTTGATGACCAAATTACTCTAGCCGTCTGACTCTCTCCTTTTAGCACACTATTTCTTCAAAAGATAAAATGTTCAAAAAAGTAAAGTTTTAAATGGAATCGTAAGTTTATTTTTTGAAACATTTCGAAAATATTTAATATATAAATTAATTTCTTCGAATTTCATTTAGAATTATAATGCTAAGTAACTTTATAAAACATAATTTGTAAAAGCCTGGCACGTCGCCCGTTTGCGTCGCAATAGGGTTGCATGCACACCTAATAATTTATTTATATTTTATGGAATTAAAGATTAGCTTTTTTTGCACTTGAAAAAACTCGAAATATTATTTTCCGAAACAAACTTTTTAATCGTTTTTTCGCTTTACATGATTTATTGTTACACGGTTGGATTAATACTTATTTTAATTATTTGTTGCTCCTACAATTTCAAATGTGCTGTTGCAGCAAAGACTGCTTTCAAGACTAGAATATTTTTAAAGTTGAATATTACGCGTTGTAATTTGAATTTTTACTTTATTAAATTATGGATTCATTGGAGAGCATTTTGCTCAAAACTTGTTGAATGGTAAGAATTCGGCATTCGGCAACGGATCCTCGGGGGGATCTTGCACTAGTTCCTTTATTGCCGAGAGGCATCAGAACCTCACTTTTTCCAACCATGAACATAGTAGCACGACTATGTTTTTTTTAATTTTTAACAATTTAATTTAATTTTTTAGTTTTTTATAAATAAAGTTAATACAGGGTAGCATTTATTTTATTTTATTTTTTTTGCCCTTTTTTGGTTTATTAATATCGGTTTAAAATGCTTAGTTTACTTTTTGTTGAGCTCGACTAAACTAATATTATTTTATGCACTTACAATTAGATTTATTTCGATTCTGAACTCATTAAGCGGCTACAAGTAAACATATTTTTGTATGTTGGTTGTTTATACGTTTTGAATATTTGCTTTTTGAAAATTTGTTATATAATGCAATAAATTATGATGAAAATGTTGAATTGTGTAAATTTTTTTATTTTTTTTAATTAGCACTAGCATTTTGACTAAATGATTTTAAACGTTTTTTACTTATTAATGGGCAATTAAATTTAACGTTTAGATCTTTTTTCAATTTTCATTTAATCTTTACGTATTTATTTATTTGAAAACAAAATCTTAAGTGAAGAATTTTAATTTTTTACTATTGTTGCAAAAATTACGAAAAACATGAGGTCACTGTGGATGAAGACCATTCGTGTTGTTTTGCGGCAGGAAGGCCACGTGACGGAATTTCATTGTTTTTTTGTATTATTATCACTTTTTTATCAACATATATTATTTATTTATATGTATTGCCTTAGCCAATTGTATTTTGGTATGTCTTTTACTTTTTTTGTATTTTTTACATTTCTTCAGCGCATTACGATAAACACTTGTCGTTAAATAAATTTTAATTTATCCGTGAATTTTTTTTTATTTTGCATGAAACTAATGATTAATTTATATTAATATAAATCTAAAATATTTGGTCACCAAGTGCGTAAATTCATTAATAATTTATTTATCATATTATTTTTAACAAATTATTTTATTCTATATTAATTATTTACAATTTTTGGTTAAAAAATGCTTTTGTTTGTGTAGCATGTGTTCGTTGCGCAGCTCATTAATTTTAAAAATAGTTTAAATAAATGATTTTAAAAATGCAAAAAGAATTTCATATTCTTTTTTAAAACAATAAATTTTTAAACTAAATAAATACATTACGCGAATCATTTACAGCTGGGAAAAATTTTCCAGATATGTCATTTATAAAAAAACGTTGAAAGGTTTTTTTGTTGAGTATCGCAACCTTGTCACCCAGTTTCTCAATCATTTTTGCCTTCAGCCATGTGTACTCCGCTTTTTTTAAACAGAATTTTCTTATAATTTTAATTGCACCATATTATTTGTATATCTGTTATTTTTAGAGCTATTAGATGAATCACGAATAATATTATTTAATTAAAAGGTTCAAATGATTTAAAATAAGATATTTATTTATAACGGTGACTTAACTGTTAGCAACTATTTTTATTATGGAAAAAGTCAAATTTAAATTTTCTTAATTAAAATTAGTTGATTTTGCACTTTTAGCCGGATTGTTTTTTAATTATTCTCATTTTGAAATTTATTTAAATTGGTGTTGATATAAATTTTTTATTTTCATTATACTTAAGATTTAATGTAGAATAATTTTCATTATCTCAATAAATATTTTATTATAAACACACAAAACGCAATCTTATTTAAGTGTTTTTTTAAAATAAAAATATGTCAATAAATTAATCTTAATTGCTATTTGATCTTTTCCGCGCAGTTGCCACCACGTATTGGAGTTATTTCGCTCATTTGCTAAGAGTTTATATTATATCGATATTATTTGTGGCTTGCAGTTTTGTTGTATCTTTTTTTATTTTAAGTAGTATAAATTTAACAGGTTTAAATTTATTAAATTAACTTCTATGGCGAAGTTGGCCGCTTCACACGTCGGACTCGCAGCCAAAATTGCTACCGTAGAAAATTTCTTCGGCAATCTTTCTTACGTAAAAAGCTTAAATGTATTTTATATTTTTTAAGCTATGGTTAATAAAGTCTTTTTTTTAATTTTTCCATCTCTAAGATCCACGGATATATTTTAGTTCAATTTTCAAATAGTTAACTTTCAAATCAATTTTTATAACGAATTGTAACATAATACATAAGTATTTATCAGCGAATATGTTAAACTTGTTTGTTAATTTGAATTAAACTCTTATCTTATTTAGTAACAATTTTTCGTCAAGTTAAATTAATTAATTTATTAGCTATAACCACCGCATGTTTGTTTATGGATGTTAGCTCATGTTAGTGAAATTATTTAAATTACTGCATAATATTTAATTTTTATAATTAACTTTTAAAACAAGTTTTTTAAAATTGAATATTAGCAGTTGTGATTTGAATATAATAACTAACATTATTTTCACAAAAAAAAATTTTTAATGCTTCAGCGGTTAACCACGTGCTTTTGGGTGCGAAGATTTGATTCTTTATAAACAAACGAATTATTTAAAAATGCTTTATCGATTGTCTTTAAATTAAATTTTTATTATATTTTTATAAATTTGTTTTTAAATGATTGCAGTAATTAATTTTCATCGTTTATTAATTTAAAAATTTTTGAATAAGTTTATTATATTTTCATCAAAATTATTAGATTTGAATTTGTTTAGTATGTATATATTAAGAACACAATAATATCACGACTTTATGGAAGATATTAATATTTTATATTTTATAATACAATAGTTTATTCATATTATTGCGGATAACATCGGTTCTCGTTCAAAAATCCATCAAAAGCATTCATCTTTTCATATTTATGTGAAGATATCATAATATTTTTAAATTTAATTATTTATTTCTTTATTTATAATATTGTGGTAAATTATTTTCAAATAAATATTATAGCATTTAATAAAAATATATCTTTATTTTTGATGTAGATGAACAACAAGACAAAAGAACGAGATGATGATGTTGTGACCTGAGCGATCAGCAGGTGTGGACGGAAACTGCCTGTAGGCTGATTAGGCTTCGGCTGAATCCCTTTGCATATGTCAAATCGGTTATAAATTATTTTTTATATTTTAAAGTATAATAAAAATGTTTCGTATTTAAAATAGTATTTTTTGCATTAATTTTTTTATTAATATCATTTTTAAAATTTTTTAACAATGAATTTATATAAATATATCATTTGAAGTTTTGTTTTTTTAAATAACGTATATCACTTTCTTTTTAGTTAACATTCAACAAAATTGTCTGAATCTTTCTTTATAAGGTCGTGTGCAGCGTATTTAAGCAGCTTGTTTACCAACGATGATATGAAAATCATTCGGCCACATAGTCTTCAAACTGCCCAGGTCAGCCAGCATATTTGGAGGTTAAAATTATTTTTTATAAATAAATATTGTAAAATGGTTTTTTAATTTTGTACACACATTATTGTCTCATTCATTACATATTTCTATTTAAATTTTTATGTTTATAATAATGCACTTTTTTATATGATTATATTTTAATTCTATTTATCTAAATGTTTGACCTTTTATTAATCGTTATGACAAAGCAGATTTTTTTCATTTTTGCCCACTTTCTGTGTTGAATCAGTGAATGCATTAATTTATATTTTATCTCTTATTATTTATTAAACATTTTAGTTTTGTAAACAATTCTTTTTCCGCTATTGCCGACAATTTCGATTGGTTTTATTAAACCTAATAAACATTTTTTAGTTAGATCAAATATCGCTCGAAAAAGGAAAAATATTTTATTACATAATTATGACAAAAATTATTTTAGCTATATGAAATTTATAAAAATTAATAAAATGCAATTATATCTTTAATCGAATGTATGAAATGATATGATTCGCCCTACTTTCAAAAATTCGGAAATGTGAATTATTGGAAGAAAATGTTGGTGTAATTTTCCTACTTAAAAATTCGAAATTGTGAAATAAGCGTACGAAAATGTGTCACCGCCACCCCAGCCAACGAAACTCCGGCAGCCCGCAGGTGTTCACCGTTTTGCGAAAAATAATGAAATTTATGAATTAATTCACGTGGATATTCTTATTGAGCTACATTCCGTCAAAGAGCTAATATACCTAAGTGTATATGATTTAAATTTATATCGTAATAGCAGTACATTAAATACACCAAATATATATTTTTAATAATAGATGTTAAAATACAGAAATGGACACCACATTGTTGAAGATATCGGATATATATATACACCCAGTTCTTTAAATAGACATACAAATTAGTTATAAACGCATCTCAAAAAGACGAAAATTATCTATTTAAAATCAGTTAGACTAAAAAATTACCGACATTTGGTCAATAAAAAAATAAATATGAATGAATATTTGGCAAAATATTATGTGCCTAATCTTTACTCTGGATAAATTTCGTAATGATTTGACTTTATTATTTTTTGTAATAATAGAATAATTATATTGAATGTATCAATTAAAACATCTATATACTTGAATCTAAGTTTAGTTTTGATAAAATTTTTGGTATTTTATGTAAATTATTTTAATTTTTTTATTATGAAAATTTAATTGTTTATTTTTAGATTTATTGTGTTAAATTTGTCACTTTAACTTGTATCTCTTGCTGATTTATCGGATCGTCGTGAAGGCGAACGTCGGATCGTCGGAGCTGGTGCTTAATCTTAATAAAAGTTTAATTAAATGCTTGTTGTCATTCCGCGGATAGACAACACCTTTAATGCATTTAAAACTATTTATTGGTTTTTTATCGGCCGATTTTTTTTTTGCAAAATGTATTTTTAATTAAGTTAATTTTAATTATTATATTTTCATTTAACCGAGCATTAGATAGTTTAAATAAACTTAATAATTTATTGGATTTTCAATACATTTGGTTTAAATAAATGAGAATTTACTGGTCGTTACTATGTTGGCTTTTTAGGAGGCATTATAAGTTGCTGTTTAAAAATTAAACTTATATATCTAAACTTGAAATAATATGTCTCAATAAATATTTATAACTAATATTATGCTATTTAATATTCAAATATATTCAGCCAATTGTCGCCCATACTTCAATAAGTTATATTATTAAATCAATTATTAAGGCAGTAATTAAAAAAAGCGCTGGTTTTTTTATTTAAAAATTTTTTATTACATTATTTTATATTGTTAAAACAGGCTAATCACTAATCACGACTTTTCTTTGGCTACCAACATAGAGATCTTTTTTGAAAAATACTATTAAATAAAAAATAAACAGAAAATTCAAGAAAATATTTAAATTAATTTTAATATTTAATAAATTAATAGTTTTGAAAACTCACATCTCAATTTATAAAAATAAGAAAAGATTTTTTATATATCTTTTCTATTCCTAAATTTGTAAGAATTAATAAAACAAAAATAAATTTTAAATAAAAAATAAAAAATATCGAAATAATGATTAACCGAAAATTAAAACCTATAAAGGCTAGCGCCTAATTTGTAAGAAGCTTAATAAAAAGTTATAAAAAAAATAAACTAATAAATGTAGTCATCTTTGAAACCCTCAATTTTAATTAACAAAAAGCCCGTATGTAAGCAAAGCAGTTGCGAATGTGAATACTACTTAATTCATAAATTATTATATCTGCTGACATTTAAAATAAAAATAATAAAAACATTTTAAATAACAATATTGTTAGAACCCCTTATAAACATTAAGCAAAATTAATTAATATCCTAGTACTTAAGCAAAATGTATATGATTGAAAATAATATTTCTTTTTTACAAGAGAGAAAAACTTTAAATTTTGAATATAATGTTTTTAATTAAAATATGTTATTTATCAAAAAATTGGGCATTCATTTAATTAAATGAGTCAAATCAATTAAAATATACGGCCTAGATAAATTGTTCAATTAAAACAAAACAAAAAATTTATAATATAAAAAAGAAAAATACGACGGATTTTGGATCTTTTGGACGGAACTGTACAATGCCGACGAAATGACAATTATTAAAAATAAAAAACGAGAATACTTTTTATTAATTAAGTTTAGTGGAAAAGAAAATAAAAAATATCGAACAGAGTGATATTAATGGGATAATAAAATCTGAATCAAAAAAGCTAAAATTGAATATTGAAACTAAAATTGGCATAACTAACAAAATTAAGTTTAACAAAATAGAACACAAAATTATTTGTGTAACAATGAAAACAATTCAAGAAAACCATTAATACTAACTGAGGACAATAAACACAAAAGTCAACAAAATGTCCGAGATGTGCCGTAATCTAGAGATTGCGAATGTGGCGCGCTCTATGGGAAAGCCGATGCCGCCCAACTGGACCGTTCTCGACTTTGTATCTTCAGTAAAAGTTTTAATGATCAATAAATAAAATAAAAAGGCAAATAAGCAATTAAAATTTATTAAATATAAAAGTTAATCTAAAAAATTCAAGTACCTTTAAATAATAAATTAAAAATATAACGGTCGATAAAGGGGAACCACGCAATAAAGACAATAATAGACACAGGATCCAAACCAAGATCAAACATTGATTAGCTTAAAAATGTTTGAATTATAAAATAAACTTAAAACATTTTTAATCGCAAATATTTTAATTAATATTAGCAAATAGTAAACCATACGAAACAAAGTTATAAAAAGAAATTTACCATTCTGAAATATTTTTACCAGTTGTCAGAGTTTCTTATTTAAAAAAAACGATGATGCCAAAAAAATTTCTGCGTAATTTAAAAAACTTAATTCATAAAACAATTAAATTATCATTCGCCAATCTATTTTAAAACAATGACTATGACGGTTATACTTTGTCAAAAACAATGGCGTCTACGATTTGATTATAAATTATATGTTAACATGAATTATAGTTAGTATAGTCTTATAATTTCATATTTTTTATTCACTTCCATACACACTCAATCAGGAGTAGTGTAAAAGTTCAATAAATTATTACTAGAAAAATATTTGATAAATAAACCCAAAAAAATCTTATTCCGAGTGAAAATTGTAAAAAATAATAAAGGATGAATTGCCCTCGCAGAGTTTTTAAAAACAAACAACATAATTATTGACTTGTCTTCCAACGCTTCAGGCAGCAGACTGAAAAAATTAATTTCTAACTTCTGTATATCTCTTAGCCCAACAATAATAAATATGAAATATTAAAAAAAACCAAACAGTTTAATAATCTTTAAAAAGGAAAATGATATTAAATTATATTTGAAAAATAAATTAAGGTATTTTATCAATAAGCATTGGACTTTGCTTAATGATTTATTTTATAAAAGCTAAAAAAATTTCGTAGAGTAATAAAATAATCATTTATTTTACACAATAACTTTGTTTAACTCAACACATTTCAACCTTTTTTCGAAACATACCAAATATGTAATAAAATTTAGCGGAGGTAAACTTTTATAATTAATTAACGATTATAGCCAAATATATTATTAGAATATAACAACTTAAATCAAAAATGATTGATTCAATTTACTTAATAAATAATTTAATTACAAAATATTAAAATTTAAGATTTGAATTATAAATAACATAATATTTTTTAAAGGCTGCCTTTGTTATTTTATCTTTTTTTGGTTATATTAATTCATGCTATACTTTCCGTCCATCACACAAACTCAATTAGCTTATCTAAAAAGCGTAAATTAAAGAAGTGTGAAAAGATAACTATAAAAGAATAATGTGATGAAAATGGATTAAAAATTATGGTTAATATATGATGATTAAATACCGACTATACCTTAATACCTATAATTGACAAGGCGAGCCAATCACTATGCGTGGAAAAAAACTACAAGGGCGCAACTTTCTTTTGATAGTGTGTAGAAAATTTGCTAAAATTATAGTGGCTAAAGATAAAATATTGCCTAAATAAATTATAAATTAAATTAATTAACTTAACTTTATCATCGACATATTATTAAGTAAATGAAAAGAAATATTTAAAAATAACATCCATCGAATCCATAATTTAATTAAACTTAATTTAAAAATAACAAACATCTGACTAATCTAATAATTTATTAATTGCAAAATAAATCGCTGATGTTTAGAAAAATCTTTATTTCAAACAATGTTTTTGAAATAATTACAATGTAATCTTTGCTGCAATAGCACATTTGAAATTGTGGAGGCAACAAATAATTAAATAAGTATTAATCCAACCGTATAACAATAAATCATGAATAGGTGTGTGTGCAACCATATGGCGATGCAAACGGTCGGCGTGCCAGGCTTTTACAAATTAGTTTTTAAAAGTAACTTAGCATTATAATTCTAAATGAAATTCGAAGAAAATTTATTTTTCTATATTAAATATTTTCTAAATGTTTCAATAAATAAATCTTTCGATTCCACCTTTGGTAAATATTTGTCACTATGCATTTAACAGGACTAGATCCGGTGAAAGGCAACGTTGAATCGTGACGATGATGATAGAAGGCCTCAACAAAAAAATAAGTGTAATTGAAAAAATAAGATCAAATTAAATGTATTGTTATATAATATACTTAAATATTTTTAATCGAATTATAAAAAATATGCAATAAAACAGTAAAAAATTATGATAATTTCATGTCGATTTATATGGCACATGAACGACATTTACAAAAAGAAATTGGGAAGGTCCTCCTTAGCCAACATCCAAAATTAAAGAAATGTAAACAGGCGAGAAAGCAGAAGACAGAGAAAAAAACGATCAGTACATCACAATGAGGATTTCGTTCCACCGATGATGATTATATGTATATGCCTTTCGATTTGCCTTTAAGCAACCCTTTAAAAAAATATACAATTGAAAAGCTTTTGAATTCAATTTTAATTTAAAAATATTGATATGTGTACAATGAAAAAACACTTAAATCGCAGCTCACCGAATTCAAACGCGAGCTTGACTGCGTAATCTATAAAGATCGATGAGTGTATTTATTGTATAAACAAAAAATAAAATCAACATAAACCTTTTAAGCATAAATCCACCAAATCAAATTACAAAACTATCAAATGTAATAATAAAATGTATTTTACGACTTATTTACTAAAATTATAAATAATAAGCAAATATAAATTTTAAGAAATAGCAATCCTACTTTCCTTATTAAGAAAATGAATTAAAAAAATGATTATAATCTATGATCTAAATTTAGAACATAAAATACACCAAATATTTAACGTTTATAAGGATGTGTCCACTTTAAGCAAAGATAAAACATTTAAAATTCAGTGAATTCCTAAAAGAAAGAGTAAAAAAATCGTAAAAGTTCTAAATTTCATTCCGGGCCCAGAATAAAAAATAAACACTTTTTTTTTTTAATTATTTAATTTAACAAAAATTAAATTGCAAAATCAACCCGAGAAAATTTATAATAAAATTTTGTCTCAGAGTATGAACGACTGCGCAAAAGATTATTTTAAATCGAACTAATAAAATGTAAGTTTAGTTATCAGATAAACAAAAATTTGATTAAAATTATAAAATTCCATGCAAACAATGATTAAGCAACAATAATTATATGACCGCATAAAATTGAAAACTATTAAAAAATATGAGAATGTTGGAAATTAAATTATTATTATTATAACTAATTAATGAATTCAAACAATTTGTCCCCGACTCCAGGCCACTGATCAACATATTCAATCCCTTGGTCAATCCAGATATCATTAAACGAGTGCCGAGAACGTAATATTCTTGATAAAAACATAAAAATAATAAACATTTTATCCTTAAACAAATTTTTATCAATTTTTGTAAAACGATAACTAAATAACCAATTCAAAGTTGCTTTCAATACATACACGTACATGTCATTTATCTAAAGATATACTTGCAAAATCAAATATGAATTAAAAGCTATTTATTTTGATTAATTAAATTTATTACCTAGCCTAAAATCTGCCTCTAACTGCCACCATAATATAACTACAGCGTTTAATTAAAAAAAAGAAAAACAATTCATTAACAACATAAAACCAGGTTGTTGTGAACCTCGTGCTTGGCTTCATTTGGTATCATAAGTAAGAATTGTAAAATATAGCCAAAATAAAAGATTTAGAGTCGGAATCGTTTAGCTTCAATAAAACAAAACAGAATTTACATATTTATAAACCCTATTTTTGAATAGCAAAGAACAAAATTATACAAAAATTATTCAAAATCTTTAAAGAAAAAAGGTTTATTTAACTTTTTAATATTGGTATTGAAGTAGTTTGCATAATTAAAATAGTGTGAACAAAGGTTCTTTAATTTGCATTTTATAAAAATTATTTCCCAACTCAGAATAAAATTAGCAACTTAATTCATATTCAATGATAATTAAAATTAAAACGCCTTTTATATTATTGTAATATAATTTATTTAATAAGAATTTTGGAAGAACTTATTTTAAATAGGCTAGAAATTATTATTTAAAATAATGAAATATAAATTTAAAAAATATTAAAATTTATTTTATTCTAATAATAAAAAGTGACATGCAAATATTTGCACATTCGTGTGCGGCTACTTCCAAATTTGAACTACACTTCACTTACGTGCATATAATTTAAAATTACGTTTGAAATATGTAATAAAGCAGAGATGATTATCCGAACACAATCGTGCAAGAAAGGCGAAAATTTTGAAAGAAAATAAGTTTATAAATATACGATGTTTTAATGCTATAACAAAATGCCCATTTAAACGCACAATAATAAAAAGGAGAAAAATCGAAAAATAAAAATCGAATAAATGGAAAAAGGACTAAATAATATATTGATAAATAAATTCCTTCATTAATTTTTGACCAAAATTCTTAATACATCTTGATTTCCAAACCCAAGCTATGTCACTAGGAGAGGAATCTTCAACCCACTTCAAGGTCAAATACAACATGCATAAAAATATAAACAAGATTTATCAATGACAATAAAAATATTGCATTAATTTTTAGTTATTTTAAATAACTTTTTTTTGCACATATTTTAAAATATTTAACGTCGCGGTTGAACGGCAAAGAGGTAAAATAAGTTACTCAAATAAACAAATTTAAATTTTAAATGATGGTAATAATCAATTTATCCGTTATAATTTAGCCGATTTTTGATATGTTTTAAATTTAAACATAATTTTAGCTGTTAAAAACTTACTAATATCGAATAAATAATTTTAAAATTTAATATACAACGTTTATTATGGAAATATCTGATAATTCATTAAAAATATAAATCTTGAAATGCACTAAATGCATAAACTATTTTCTTATTGTTAACTAGCAGGGCTTCCTTTATAATGCCTATTTATTAGAGATCGGACGGTACGGGAAAGAACCGAGGCTTTTTCGGACTTTTCGGTACTCAGGCTTTGGTACTTTAACGAAAAGTACCGACCAACCTTCTGGACGGTCTCTACTATTTACGCCTATTTTGGGGTTTTTGTGCCTAAGGCCTATTTGTGCCTATTTCGACATTTTTGTGCCTATTACATCCTATTTCGACATTTTTGGTGACTTTTTCAGGATTTTGAGATATTTTGCAAGAAATGCCAAATAAAGGTGCTTATTTAGAAAATGGCCTAGATTAAAGCCTATTTGAGGATTTTTGTGCCTATTTCATGCCTATTTTGAACTTTTTTGTGCCTATTTAGGCGCCTATTTTGCAATTTCTGTGCCTAAACTAGACATGACATCTCTTCAAAAAAATGTTTTTCAATTGTTAACCAATAAAAATATTATTGTTTTCAAAAATCAAAATGCATAATATAATTCAATTCAACTTACTTAACACGTAATTTAGAGGACCTAAATTTAAATGTTCTTGGTTATCGACCATTCTTTGGGAAAAATTAGGCCACGACTTCCGGTTTCTAACTGAAAAGAGTTTGTGATTTTTTAGCGCTTGTAAA
>MEIZ01000103.1:266462-282015 GCA_001723225.1 Globodera ellingtonae | reverse complement strand
TAATTTAATTGAACTAATTTTAATATGAGTCGAAAAGATGAACTGAAAGGCCACGGCCAATAGAGTAACTCAATTTTATAATTCACCGGTAGGAAATAACTGAAAAAATTGTAAATAAGAAAACTGTATAAATTGACACCAACGGAACGCATAAGAACGTTCTTTATCTTTACTTTAATTAATAATTAATAAAAAATTGGCCTATCGTCACGTCGAAAATGACTGTAAATAGAAATTTTTTGCATTCGTCCGTTGGCCTATTATTTTTATTAATCTATAAATTGTTACACAACCAAAAATTAAACATCACTCTTAAAACGTTGTAATCATATTGAAAAATAATAATGAAGGGTTATGCTCGAGGAATATAAATTATTGCATATAAAATAATTTGATAAAATTACTTAAATAATAATCTTTTCTGATAAAAAGTAAAACAAATTTAGTTTAATGTTTATGAGCCCAACATTTTTCACGATAAAGACTACCTAATGACCAGTGTTTTCCTGTTCCAAGGATTTTGATGATGCATTGGACAAAGTGTTCATCACTTGCTAGTGATGCTCGAGACCTAAATTTACCGAGACTTGACCCCGAGACTCGAGAATTGACTTCCATAAGAGACTTTTACCAAAATTTTTTAATTTAGATTCAAAATAGGTTTGCTCCCGAACCCTGGGGGTGGGTCCGGGACGACCAAATTTTGAGAATGGGGAGCAACTCTAGTGAAAAAAATTATATACTTTTTTCAGACTTCTGTTTTCTTATTTTGGGGCTCGGGGAGCAACCCTAGTTAAAATAATCGCAACTAACTACTATACGTGGCTTGGTTGCCACAGAGATTTGGGGCATCATAAAACCCAAGTCACAAATTTTTTATTAAAGTTTAAATTTTAAATACATGGACGAATAATGTTTTGTGACAACATGGGTTCGGCGACTAACAATGAAGGGTTTCAAAATAATAAGTTATTATTCTGTTTATCAAATTTGTTTTTTTTTTGTTTGCTGTACGTGCCGAAACTTCGTTGTTCATTTAGATGTTCAGGATGATAAAAAGTACCCAAATATTGTCTTTTTACCCGTCACATTTGCTACACGTATATCTTAAAGAAACGATATTATCGATATTTACTTCTTATTATTGTTAAAAAAACAAAAAATAAAAAGCAACAACCATTCATCAGCTAATAAATAGGGATTACTATATTTTTTTCTATCAATTAGTCGTTGGAGAATTTATTGGTTTTATTCGAAATTTTTAAAGAAAAATTCCAAAATTTTAGGGCAATTCCCTCTGACCTGGAGGGATCGAATCTTAAAAATGTTGTTCTGATTTTGGCTCAACATTCTTACCTATATTATTTTTATTTTATTGGGTTTGGAGGATTTTCATTGAGATCGAAGCGAATTCTTTACTTAATATTTATTCAACCCCTTCGCTTATCGAAAAATTGGGCAAAATTCTGCACATTCGCTCTTCACTTTGTGGCCAATTTGTCTGTCGTCCCATTTTTTATGTTTTTTTTCAATAAATTAGTTATGATCTAAAAACACCAGAGAAAAAGTTTATTAAAAGAGGGGTTAAAGTTGAATATCCCTAAAATAAAAGTATCAATAAAAAGTAAAAACAAATAATTGTATAATTAATATAATTTTAGGAAAAGGTGGAAAAACATACTGTCATATGCTACAATTACCATTGTGATTTATTTAATTTAAGATTGAAATACTACAATTACCATTGTGATTTATTTAATTTAAGATTGAAATATATTAACTGTGACAGTTCAAGTACACACATATAATCGATGAATATCTTCGTTTCAAAAATAATATCACTGAGGAAAGACGATTAAATCAGTGAAATATTACAATAACTAAAATGTTGACCCCAATCAATCGGCTGTTTTAGGTGTAACAAGTACATAGATTTAAAAAAATCAATTCATTTACATCTAAATTGGTCATTGTTAAGACTGTTCAACAACACAAAGCAGAATGTCACACGCCATAATTTACGTAACCCATTAAAGAAAGAATGTGAGAGTGGCAGAAAAATTATTTTAAGTCTTAAGTAAAAACAAAAAATAAATAAAATTACAGCCGGAATTTTAAAAATAGAAAACCAAATTGTGTTTACAAAATATTAGATCAATATAGAAAAATTTAAGTTAGATTTTCTATTTAAAAATTAGAAAATTACAAAAAAATAAAATTAATAAAACAAAAATATAAAAATTCAACAAAAAAGTAAATATTCACATTTTGAAATGGTATTAATTGAAAATGTTATGCATTAATTTTAGAGTAAGGTATATAATCTTGATTAGTACATTTAATTCTCAGAAAATTAAAAATGACTCACCAAACTTTTTGTAACTTAAAAAGGAAAAAAAGCCCTAAAAATGCATTCCTGAAAATTTACTCTTTAATTTAAAAAAAATGAATTGTATAAACGCGCATTACTATTCGGTTAAAATTTTTTTTAAATCGAATATTCATTTCAATAATCAATATATTAAGGAACCTGGGCATTCATACCTTCAGAATCAATCATTCTCATCTGGTGACTGCCTATCATCTGATGGATCTTCAATTTCCGATTCCGCCATTAGTAAAAAAACTTCGGCCTTGCGGTGAATAGACAATCAGTCATCGAAAAAAACAAAAATATTTAATTAATTATTACAGATAAAAAATTAAAGCCTTTTAGCTTAGATTTGAAAATTTTACTAAAATTATCATTAAATAATTAATTTATAGGCAGAGAAATGGGTAGTTATCAAATTACGAAAGTCCGTAAAGCCCACAACTAAAAAATCATAACTTATAAAAATAAACTTTAATAGAACTTTTGTTGATTTTTATGGCCGTCATGAATGGCGTTATCAGTTATGAACCCTGAACGTAATTGATAACATAAAAAAGGATTAGCAAAGACACAAATACTAAAAACTGTATTATTACTTCTATGAAAATTTGGCGAAGACTTTTTTTCAACTATAGAGGTGTTATTAAATTTTTACAATTAAATAAAATGTTTACGTAATGCTTCAAGGTATGTGATAACTATACTGAAATGCAAGAGAGGGCCTAAGAGTGACTACTACGCCGCATCCAATTTTATTTAAAAAATAACTTTATTAATAAATTAAAATTTAAAAAAACATGATTATTACGTTAACAATTGTTACTGTAAAAATTCAAAGCCTGAGCAACCTATCAAAAAACTTTGCTTTGATTTAACTGATGGTTTTTGTATTTTGTTTGTAGAAAATATTTATTTTGTGTTTTCAAAACTTGATTTGATAATTTTACACATTGAACCATTTTTATGTTACAAGTTGATCAGTCTGTGGGATCGTAGTCGCTTTTACTTGAGAAAACAAATTAATATTGTCTTTAAGCTTTTTAAAAACGTTTTTTCAATTTTTAAACTATAATCAAGTATTCTTTAAATAACTTACCATATGTTTAACTTTTTCGTTTCTAAGCTGGATTATTATTAATAGTTTTCTATATAAATTTTAATAGACAATCTTGAGAATGTTTGAAAAAATCGATTCAAAAGCATGACCTAGTAAAGGTAATATTTGGCGGAGGCATGTGTGAAGAAAAAGAAAGAACTCCGTAGCAGCATTTTGAAACTTAAGCGCGTTCCTAGAAATTGACACTCGGAATTTTACGAAATTTTAATTAGTGTGAAACTAAAAGTATTCGTTGCCTGTCGCCAAATTCAAATAAACTGAAACTAAAAATAATTGAGTTGAGAAACATTTCCTTTATGTTACTCGTTAACAAAGTACATATAGTCATAAAACAAGTGTCTAAAAGTTAACAAAAAGAAACTATGCCCGATTTAATTTAATTTCGAATCAAATTTTTTCGCTCAAAAATTAGAGCAAAAGAAAAGAGATGAAATCAAATTGGTAAAAAAATTTGCTAGTCAACTATCAATTTTTTTAATGCTATATTAATAATACACAAAAAAACAATGTTATTAATGTTACTAATATTATTAAACACTAAAATTAAAAATAGCTAAAGTTATATTAGATATTCTATTTTAAAAACAATGCTTTGATTTATTGATATATTAGCAGCATTCTATAAATAATTTAAATGCCCCAAATCTTAAGCTAATATACAAAAAATAATTAAAAACAGATAATATGCCCAAATACTAGTTAAAACAACTACTAAAAAAAAGTTATAATAATGCAAACTTAAAACAATAAAATAGCAATTAATACAATAGTACACACAGTATATGCAAAAAGGAAATGCAATCAATAAACGAAAATATGTATAGCTTTTTATGACATCAGTTAAACGAACTACGAAGAATAAATATTTATAGTGCCAAATAAACCGTGGCTTGTTTACAACAGGATGAATCTTTGATCTGTAGATGGAAATTTCAAGCTGGATGGAAGGGGCTACCCGCGCGAAGAATGGCTGTGAAGTGGGCAGGTTAATTATAGTTAATAAAGCGGCAAAAAATAACGAATAGCTAATCAAAAAACGATAAAAATGTTAATTAAATAAATTAAATTTATGAAAGTAAAAAAATAAGGTGGGTTGCGTTAAAATTATGAAATTATTTCACTCAATAAAAATATATAGGCTCGACCAGCGGCTGACTTTGCGGCACGAGCACAACACGAGTAATCGATAGTCGGTGGATTAAAATAAAATGTATTTTGCAATGTTTAAGTTTATGAACAATGATAAATAAATTCAAACTAGACAAATTTGATTTCTCATTAAATAAAAGTGCTACTGATTAAACCAAGATATTGATAAAACCAAATTACTATCGTGGTTTTTAAATTTAAATGCATAAATTTAAAAAAATAAAAAAGGTAAAGTTTAAATATTTCAATATTGCTAAGTTAAAATAAAATGCACTATTCAAATTATCACAAAATAAAATTGTTCCATCATTTCTTCTATTCAATTCGTAGGAAAAAATCAATAAGTTATTTGTATTAAAAAAAATTATTTAATAATATAAAATTACATATTATAATGAAAAAGGCCAATAACTGCAAAAAAACAATAAAAAAATAATTGTTAATTTGATACCTACATACAAAGTAAGATTTTTTTCCAGCCAAATCAAACTTAAACTTTATTTTAAAATCTTTAAATTTGTTTACAAAAATTAAAAACATCAATTTAAACGAAAAAAATCGGCGTGGTTAATTAAATTAATGGGAAAAAATGATTTAAATTAACTGTAAAAATGGATTGTCGCAACAAATAAAAAATTTTTTTAATACACTTGTACTTGAAATCATTTAGCATTTAATGATTAAGAAAAGAAGGTTTTTGCCATAAGTCTATGTATTTAAATGAATAAAGCTTCATTTATGATTTTCAAAATAAAATATTTAATATTTATGAAAAGTAACTTGAAGAAACAATAATAATATTTGTTTTAAATGTTTTTAAAAAATGCTATGAATGATAAAGGCAGGAAGTAAATGATATATCTTAGCACATCGTACAAACGAGCCGTTCAAAGATACCAACAGGTCCCCGAGTAACGTATAAATGGAACCGCTACAAAAAATGTTTAATATAAGTTAAAAATTCATTAAAATAGATCATCCAAAGGTATTAGATAAATATTAATAAAAAACATAATTTAAAATATTAAAAAATAAATAATGAATCTGAAACAATTGTTGAGCTGTGTGAAAGGGCTTTTGTGGGTTTAAGCCTGGAAAATTAATAGCCTTTGACATGGATGAAATGACCAGGATTAATAGTGTACTTAATATTTAATCAAAACGCTATTCGTTACAATACAAAATAATATTTATAATGCAAAGATTTTTATCGTAAAATATTCAACAAAAAAAATTGTAAAAATGTTAAATAAAACATGAAATCAAAAGCTGGTACAATAATTGATAATTTTAAAATGTGCATTACTTTGCGAAAAGGTTTGGAATGAGGCTATCTTAACTTAAATAACCAATAAATTATCATTAAGAAATTAATTTAAACATGATAGAAAGCAAGCAATATTTTTTTTAGACCTTATCGATTAACCTTTGTTTCTTACAAATGAAGGGATTTAACCAAAAAAGAGATGCAACTCAAATAATTATATAAAAACATAACAATTTAATACATTACTTAAAACGCACACCGCTTCCGTTATGGCATGGAATGTGTCCGTTTACATTTTACAAAAAGCAAAATATTTGAACACTTGAGGTATTTTGTTCAAGCCTCCGTATACTATCCAAGAAATACATGTAAATAAAAATATTAAAACAAAACAAAACAAAATAGCTGCAAAAACGGACCGAAACATTAGTCAAAGCAATGCAACAGAAGCCAGACGTCTGGAGACGGAATAACAGTTCAATGGGGTAATGCACCACCCATCATGTTGAAAAATTAATTAGCATGATAAATAATAAATAAAATTAAATCGAAATATGTACTAAAATTTAAATTTAAAGTGAAGCAATATAACATAAAATTTTAAAAGTTATACATAATCAAAACACCTTTTATTTAGTTTCTTAATTATATCCCCAAGCTTTAAATTTGAAGACCTTGTTAAGCCACTAATTTGAGGTTTCATAAGAATATTCAATATTTAATTGAAAAAAGAAAAAATCTATAATATTATGCAAAAAGAATTGAATCAAAATTTTAATAAATTTATTAATTAAGAAAATATTTTTGAAAAAGCCCTGCTAAAAGATAAACACAATCGAGTGCCTTCCCAAACGCAAAAATTACAGTACAAAATACTATAAATATTAGACATATCACAATCGAGTGCCTTCCCAAACGCAAAAATTACAGTACAAAATACTATAAATATTAGACATATATAAATTAAGTTTAATAAATGATTTAATAAATTAAATGGGTCGTGTTGTGAATTTTTCATTCTTTGATTGACTGAAAGCAGCCATAAAAATATTAAGTGTTTAAATTAATTTTAGAATAAATAAAATGTAGAATGTGTGAAAGCAATTGAATGCCAATTATTCAAATATTTGGAATAGAATCAATTATGCATAATTTTTTAATAACAAAATGTATGAATCTAGCGCCTGATCGGGCCTAAAAATATCTACGATAAAATATAAATTATTAATTACCAAAAGGGTCATTTTGTTGATGACAAATAAAAATACACATTTAATTACAAAAGTAATCATCTCTTAGCACAAAAAAAAAATCGTGTTTAATTGAATATACAAAAAAGTTTCAACTAAATTTAAAATCTAACGCACTGACTTATCGATTGCGTTGAAAATTTGAATATTTTTAGTCATTTAAATTTCTAAATAAAATACGCAAAACAAATAAGCAATTCAACTTAATTTTAACGCGAACTGCTCTGCCCATATATCCGGACGCTATTTCAACGGCAGGCCAGAGATCTAGCAATCACACGCAATGTTACCGGATATGACACCTTGACCAATGACCAATTCATCGAAGCTGTGAAGAAAATACTAAATAGCCAAACTTACAACAACAAAAGGTTTACAATTTAATATTTATGCAAAACAAAAACTCAAATTACAAATTTAAACCAAACTAAATGAATACATTTTAAACCCATAGAGTGAGAAAGAACGTATGGTTCCATTCCATGTGCTTTTAAAAAGTAATAAAAATGAATGTAAAAAGAAATTAATTTTTAAAAATTAATATAAATGAAAAAACGCAATGAACCGCCGGTGGAATACGAGGATTTATAAAATTAAGGCACGGATCAAATAATCAATGTAGAACATTTTAAAATTTTATTGAATACAAATTGAACTAAACATAATATACCGTAATAATAAATTCTCAAATAAACCCAATTGTTTCGTCGTCTGACATAGCGCCCGATTCTAGAACCCAGAATCGAGAACAAAAATGTTTAACAAATAAAACAATGATTTTGAATTAATTGATTGCATTTAATCTGGAAATCTCATAGGTATAAAGTTATATATTTAAAAGACTTTATTAATAAAAATTCTTATTGCAAGGATACTCGAAAAATGTTTTTTAAATTAACAACAAAATAAAAATAAAATTTTGAAAAAAATCGAACGTAAAATGTAAATTAAAATTGAAACAGATGATGTTTTTCGGCAAAATGGAATGGAATTTGTGTATAAATTTGGTGAGAGAAAACAAGCATAAATAGAATTAAAAAATTCCGAATATAACGATCAACAATAATTAAAAATATTCAATCGAAAAATAAAACATAAAACCAAAAAAGATATGTAAAATCTCTTATGGCAGAAAATTATAATATTAGTCGCGAAAAGATTTAAGAGCCGCAGATGCCCTAGCGGAAGAAAAGGCAAAGGCGATAGGGCGGCAGAAGAATAATTTTGGGCGAACAATGTAGTTCAATGTCATATTGTATGTAATGTGTAGTGTGCAGCGAATAAAATGAGAGGAGAATTATAACAAAATATATTGTGATGAAATTCAATTAATTAAGTCAAAAAATATCACTAATTTGTGAAAAAAAAATATTACGATATTCACGACAAGTGGAGTAAATCATTAGGTTGGCTCCAATTAAACCAATTTTGTGGTCTCTAGTTATTAGATTTTATTTTTTTATGACGCATTATCTTCTTCTATAATACTGTTTCCCAGCGACTTATCTTTTACCAGCAATGACTAAATAAAATAATTTAAGAGTCGAGAGACGTCAATAACTATTTTTAAGGTAAAAGCAGCAACATCAATAACTTAACTAAATATGTATTATTAAACCTGCTGTTAACTTCTTGCTCTTTGTGCGCACGGCGAATAAATTGAAGCAGAATTTATTCACATTCAAAAAAGTGCCGACGTTATTAAATGTGTGTCGGAATTTGTTATATACATTACGCAAATTATTTGAATATAAAAAACAGATACAAATAAACTGACAAGGGTTTGATGATTTAAATTTTAACAGAAAATTCTGATTTACACCTACAAGAAAAAAAAATTCAGA
The DNA here is from genome assembly GCA_001723225.1 of Globodera ellingtonae. NCBI lineage: Eukaryota > Metazoa > Nematoda > Chromadorea > Rhabditida > Heteroderidae > Globodera > Globodera ellingtonae. The sequence goes on along the minus strand of MEIZ01000103.1, from coordinate 273,014 downwards.
CTTATTATCTTTAGTCAAAGCAAAAAAAGTAAAATAAATGTGGATGTCATTTTCGTAAAAGAGTTACTGCCTCGTTTATTGATTAAACTCTTAACAGAATTTAAAAAGTACATTTTAACAACAATTATTTAAAAAAGGCGTTTCATGAAGGCAGAGCAGGTAATAATCGATTCGTGCACGATAAAAGCGAAATATATTAAAAATGAGTCCCAATTTACACCAATTTAAAGCGGAAAATTATGATAAAAAATAAATTTCAACCTTTTTTGTTATATTGTGAAGAAACATTTTTTCTGCATACGCGAGCGAGTACGGAAATAACTTTTTAAATGTTAAATAACAAAATATTTATAAACAATATCTAATATTTTATATTTAAAAATAAAAATCTAAAGTCTCGCAATCGAGGTTCTAGGCATGAAGTTGGTTTATTTATGTAACAAAGTGGACATGAAAGGACGGATTTTACATCCCATTGCTGCTTCATCATGGACGCGTAAATTATTTTTATTAAACTATTTGAGTATTTTCGTTAATATATTATTAGTAATTTTTCGCGCTGTTACTTATTACGCATTTTTCCCATTTTTTGTAGATGCAGTTTTTATACTCTTAACTTGGCATATTTAGATATTTTTTAAGTTGAATATAATTAGCAAACCTTTACTATCTTCTGTTTCTCAGTTTCGAAATGCATTTTATAAATTTACTATATTCTGCAGCGTTGCCTTCAATTCATGGCGCTTGTATATTTTTTTAAATAGTTGCAATAAATTGATCCCCTTAAGCCATTTAATTTGCATTAGAAAGCACGAATTTATATTTAATTAGTATAAAAAAAATAACGGCATTTTTTTCAGACTTACGATAATCTTCCATAATTTTTTAATACATATTTTTTGATTATGCTGTATGTAAAAACCCAATATTTTACAGCTTTCGTGCAAAATTAATCCAACCTTTCGTGTTATATTTTAAATAAATAATAATTATAATTATTTAAATTTTGTTGGCTTGTCTAAAATAAAATGTTTTGCATAGATGATTGTGCATCATTGCGACAAGTCAGCTGTGGTTTTTTTTGAAACGATATTGGCCAATAAACGGCATCATTTGAATTTTTTTTATATATATTTCTGAGGACTTAATTTGTTTTTTGTTCTGATAATAACAATATTTTAACTTGCCCACTGAACTTATGTAAGATTTTTTTTTGTTTTAATCAAAAAAAAACTTTGTAAACTTTTCGGATATATTATTAGTATTAATTTTATATTAAATATATAAATAGTAACGCATTAAGTAAAATGTAATGCCCTGATAAATTAAAAATAATTGCATTTTGATTAGTTATTGGTCGTAGTGCATATAATTCGAATAATGTAAATACAGACGTTTCCATAATGACGAAAGGCAAAGCAAAGAGCCATAAGCGAGATTGAAAATGGTACAAAAGAATAAGCAAACAAAACAAACTTATATTTTTGGGGTTTAAATAAATTTATACTTATACACAACACTTATGCACCCCTAAAGATGGCCATCACATCAGGAATTTTAATAATTATATTGATTTACTGTTTGAATTTCGTTTGAGATGTGCTTTTAAAATGCAAAAATGAATTTTTTGAATTTAGAAAATTCAAGTTGTCCTTATCCTTTACGYTCTTTTACAAAAAATCTTGTTCTTTAGTTAATATCTTTAAATCTTCAAAAAAATTTCCCCACCTCGCCATTCCTAAAAAGCATCATAAATTACCGACTTTAAGTTGCAAATCTCCTAACAAATTGAGTCAAAATTACAAAATATTTCTCGGCGGCGCCTAACGGCACCGCCGAACATCAAATATGGGGTTTATTGTATTTTTATTGCTTTTTTAAATTATTATTTAATCGATGTTTTTATTATGTTTAGTTGGAATAATTATTTATAAATCTATATATGAATATTTACAATTTCGTTGGGATATTGTTTTTAACATAATGTTTGTTATTTTATTCTTCCATTTTCAATAATTTTAGATAAGATGCTGAATGTAGCAAAATTTACTTTAAATTTTTAAAACATTAATTTCTGGTGAGATGACAGTTTGCGAACGAAGTTTTCGATAGCAGGCGCAATTAAATTTACTGTTTATCATTATTATAGCAACACTTTTTTAATATTTTATTTTATTACATATTATAGTTAAAATGGTTTTTATTCTTATTATTATAATCATCTGTGTGATCGTTTCTTCTTCAAAAACTCGTTAGAACAGCGTCTGGTCACCGAGGTCTGAAAATTGCATTTTATTTGCTTTTCTACACAGTAAAAGTGCCACCCACCTTTAGCTAAACTTCAAGACGGTTGCTTAATTGAATAAATAAGTTTATTTTTTACTTTTATTTATATTCTTTTTATTTGTTTTCTTTTATTTGTGATGTATTTATTTAAAGTGTACTTTAATTTTTAATAGAAAAAAAGCGGGATACTTTAAAAATATACAATCCTTGAGTAAAAATCTAAAATTTGATAAAAATGTATTACTGATCAAGCTTTTTCAGCCAATTCTTCGATCACAGTATGTATTTCGTTTTTTTATTTTTTCAATTTATCATTTGCTTATTTATCGGCATGTTTAATAAATTATTATGACTGTAGTTTAATATGCTATTGTGTTTTTTTTTTGCAAAATTAGATTTGATTTATACCTTTTGCTGTTTCACTGAATTTAATATTTTATTGTGCTTATACTTTGGAAACTTAACTCATTTATTTATGGGCTAACAGAAATTCTTTAATTACAACTGATTGTTCTTCACATCACAATGTGAGGCTTCTCTTTCCGCTTTTATTAAAGCCCCATAATGCTTCTTGTCGAGGATCCGTAAACTTAAAAAATTAATGTTATTCATTTTTAACTTATTCACTTAATATCAGCCTTTATTATAAAATATTTTTTGTTAAAATCCATTAGCCATTAAAAAATTAAAGTTAACCTCGATGCAGTCCTTTCATTCGATGATAAACAGGGGTATTGTCTTTTTTCATTTATAGAAGAAATTAATTTTATTTAGTTAAGCATTATTTTCATGAGCGCGGAAGTTTCAAATTATTGATTAAGCTACGCGTTTGTAAATAATTTAATATTATATTTTATTGCGGTTTTAAGTTTAAATTTATAATATAATTTTATTTGGGGTTTCCTTCACCTTTTCATGCAATACAAGGAAACTCGATTCGCTTTTGTGCGAAACCTGTGCTCTTTCCAGCGCGCATTCATATCTAACCTAAGTGGTGGATAAAATAAAATAAATGTTTTCTTGTTGAATCTTTTTTATAAGGCCATTGTTTTTTTGTATTAACTAATTTTTTTAAAAAATCAAAATACCAAGTCCTTAATTGGTAACATAAATGATTTTGTTCTTTATCTTTTTGACTGTTATAGCAGTACATTTGAAATATTTCTTGTTTATGTTTAATTTTTTTTGAATCATTTTAAAAAGATTTAAAAAAAATTATTTTAGTCAAATTTATTTTTTACTTTTAACGACCAAACTATATTTTTGATATTCAGTTTTTCATTAGTACAATTCATCGAACGAAACGACTTTAAATTTGCCGGCATTCAAGATGTCTCCTTATTTTGCCGTTCCAATTTTACTATTTTAAAGAATTAAAACGTAAAAACTTTGTTTTTTATTATCTATTAATTTAATTTTAAAAAAATTTAAAGTTAAATATCTTGTATCGCTTATATTCATGAAATAATAAAACATTTTCTTCAATTATAATCTATTTCTCCAAATATTGACCGGTAATAAATAACAATAAATATATTTCGACCTGTTATAATCGATATTAATTTATTTATTATTTCTCATATTTTTATGTAAAATATTATTATTTCGAATATCTAACTTCCTTGAATGAGTCTTAAATTTGATGTTGTAATGCACTTATTCGGATTTGTATGCTATAGATTTTAATAACTACCAGATAATCAATAAATTTTATTGCAATGTAAATCACAAGGTGTTGATTAGGCCATCTGAGACCTTTCCTTTTCGCCCTTGTTGTAATAAGGGATGCAGATTTCTGGCATTGCTTCACCTTTTGGTTTGTAGAAATGATCTCCAATTTTAGTTTTGACTCGCTTTTTAAGATTTTTCAATTTCATCCATGGACAGTTAAATAATAATAGCTACCATTATATTATTAAAACTTAATAAAAGCAATGGAACCTTATATTTATATATATATTAGCTTAGTCAGATGACGAAGTTGCTTAAAAAGTGAACATGACACAAATCATTTTTTTATTAAAAAGTTTTTATTTAGCAATTTGAAAATAAAATTTTGTATTTTTTTGGTTAAATAATGAGACGCGTAAATTTACTCCGTGCCCTTACATGTGAATTATGAAAATTGATTCTTTTTATATCTTTTTACATTTCTTTATTTATTTATACTTGTCGCAACAAATTTTATTTATTTTTGTGATTTTACGAGTCGTCGGCCAACTAATTTTGAGCTGCATCCGGTCTTGCCACAAAACACTTTTTGGGGGTTTTGGTCATTTCTTCGTCAATTTAACTTTTAATTAAATCGGGATATTTTTTTGTTTGTAATATATTTTTCTATTTTTTGTGTTACGAGTAGTTACTACCTGCTTTTTCACCAATACGGTAATGACGTCATCAGAGCCAAAAGGTACAGGAGGGTCGGTGGCCATTTGAGCGCCAGGGTGTCGAGTGATCGCCAGGCCATTTGAGCGCCGGCCAACTGAGTCCAAGAGCCCAAACCTATTGGCAGGGCTGCTGCGCGACTTTTTCAAATTTTTTGAAATTTCGAAATCTTAAGACGTTTGACCATCTTGCGCACCTGCGCGACTTTATGCAAATTTCTTCTGCGCGACTTTATTTAATATTTTTTATTTATTATTTTAATTTTTATTTATTTTATTTCACTGCGCGAGGTACTCGCGCACCCTGCGCGACTTTTCGAAATTTAAATCTTTAAATTTCACTTGCGCAGCTGCGCGACTTTTTTTTGACTATGCCAAAATATTTTTAATCCGAAAAATTCATCCGTTGCTGCGGGGATCCGAACCCCCGCTGCCACTGCGAGAGAGATGAGAGCACTAACCACTTGGCCAATGGTGTATTGGGAGCAATGGCCACTATTGGCCTTATATGGTGGAGAATGACGTCAGCCAAAGGGAATAAACAAATTGCCTCCACTGCAGTAGTGAGTGAGGGGGTCTGCAGCCAATAGCAAAGTTCAGCCCCCTGCGCGAGCAAAATTATTTTTTTAAATTAAATATTTAATTCATTTAATAAATTCTTAAAATTTAAAATTATTTACAAAATATCAAAAAAATTTTTTAATAAATCATTAAAGAAAAATCGTAAAGTAAAAATAAAATTTCAAATTTACATAAAATTGCTTTTGATTGAAATTTGATATCTTAAGATATTCACTTTGTTTATTTTTCAGCCAATATTTTCTCAATAAACTTCAGTATTGTTCAAAAAACGTAAAGCAAAATAAAAAAGCTTTCGCATTGAAATATTCTGTCATTGTTTATTTGTGCTTAATATTTGGCAAACGTTCTAAAATTGTTACACTTATAAAATCAATCACTTGGCCAAGCAACATTGAGCGAAAAGGAATAACGATTATAACTATTTTTATAAAGTCATAAAATTTCCACAATATTTGTTTTAAAATATTAAATTTCTAACAGATATTTAAAATGGCGTTCATGTGTTTTAACTTTAAATTTCATTTATTGTTTTTAGATAAATTTTAAAAATGGAATTTTCTGATGACGATGGGCCCCCAACTTTGGATGGGCCCTATCCCATGGCAAACGACAGCAATAATTTTTTGGGCTTAGCACCTCGATTTGACGAAGCTGCAACCGCGCAACATCCAGTCGAGGCGTCAGCAGTGGTAAGGGAACTGCATTTTTTGGTTAGGTCATTACAGCGAACAAATTCTAATTCTTTGAGAGTTTTTTCAGGTGTCTGCGCAACCGAAAACAGCTGCGCGACCAGGGCGGAAAGAGCCGGCACTGAACAAGAATTTGGACGTGGAGCAGTTCAATGGAGACGAATGGATGTGCCTGGCAGCGGCACAGGCTAGCAGCGGACGGTTTAAAGGTGTGGGGAAAAAAACAAAGAAATTGCATTTATAAATAATTAATTAATTTAAACCCTGAACAAAAGGTGTTTGCGACTCAGCCAGAGCTATAGAAAAGGGGACGCGGACGTGGCACAGCTTTTTAGTGGCCCTTGGCACCCTTTTTGGACCTCTGCGCGACTTTATGCAAATTTTTTCCCTGCGCGACCCACTCGCGCACCCTGCGCGAATTTATGCAAATTTTTTCCCTGCGCGACCCACTCGCGCACCCTGCGCGAATTTATGCAAATTTTTTCCCTGCGCGGCTTTATTTAATATTTATATTTAATTATTTTAATATTCCCAATTTTTTACTGCGCGAGTTAATTGCGCACACTGCGCGGCGTTTTTAATTTTTTWAAWYSRAAWTTTKSMWTTTTYCC
>MEIZ01000103.1:216624-262873 GCA_001723225.1 Globodera ellingtonae | reverse complement strand
GGAAGGAGAATGAGCGGAAGGAGAATGAGCGGAAGGAGAATGAGAGGAAGGAGAATGAGAGGAAAGAGAATGAGCGGACGGAGAATGAGAGGAAAGAGAATGAGCGGAAAGAGAATGAGAGGAAAGAGAATGAGCGGAAGGAGAGCGAAAGAGTTGCCAAAGAAAAACAAGAGAGCACCAGCCAAGATAAAAAGAAAGACGAAGAGAGAATGCAGCGAGAGCAAGCGAGAAAATTTAAACTGCGAGAGCTCGAACTTCTCAAGGAGCTGAAACCGTATAGGGGAGGATGGATGCGCCTTGTGCAGGGCAAAGACCCGACCCCCGATGTCCATTACCTGCACGAAAAAGATGAATACCACTTTGCCAACGCAGTTGATAAATATCGGATTCATCACCCCGAGCTGCCGTGGGATCTGCCGGCGTTTAACCCATCCGCCCAAATTCAGCGGAATATCGCAGAGTTCAAAGGGTTGTTTGAACGCGAAGTGTATGACGAAAACTATGGGTCAAAAACGCGAGAGGAAAAACAAGAGCTGATCGCKCTCGTCAAAGGATTCCGTTTCTATTATATGGAAGATATTGGCAGATTTATGCTGAAAATCTTCGACAACAAAATTTCGCATATCACGTTAACCGACCAATTGGCCTACGTACTTGGCTATGAGCAGGAACAGCAGATCCTAAATGAGGATCTCGCCAAATATTCCGTTGATTTGGGCGGAGGCGTGAGCCACTTATGTATCTACCTCAATAGTGGGATCATTGAAAGCATGATTTTCGGCAACACTTTTGCCAACCTCCTCCAAGTTATTGCAGTTGAAGGCAAATCAGGGAGCGTGGTTGAGAAAGATTTCCAGACCCCTTTATTTCATAAAATAATCGCCCGCGAGGTGGATGTTTTGGATGTWGAGATTCGAACCCTGACCGGCCGGTATGTGTACTTTTAAGGCGTTTTTATTTATTTATTTATTTTAGGGAAGTTCCTTTTGATTTTGGGCAAGTAGTTTTGACGCTTCAGTTTAAAAAAGTCCTGACCTTTTGAAAAATGGTTCGTGTAATATTCGACGGTTCCAACTTGCGGCTGGACAAGTTTTATCAGCAAACAGGCAGCGGGCCTATAGCCTACTTTGAGGGATTGCCGACTTTTCAACGGGGATACGGGTACTTTTTGGGGGTTCCTCGCCAAAAGGGAGCAGGAGTTGGAGCTGTTCTGCGAAATTTGTGGCGCTACCTGCGCCCCATGATCTCTGCAGCTAAACCTTATGCTGCAAATATTGCTTCTGAACTTGGCAAGGAGGGCCTCGAGACTGGGGCTCGAGTCCTCAACCAAGTCTCCAAAGGCGGTGATATAAAGGAAGCTCTGTTGGCGGAGGGAAAAGAGGGGGCGAAAAAGCTGCTAGAAAAAGCCTCCTCCTCACTACAAAAGGGCAGGGGTAAACGAAAGAGAAGAGGGAAGAAGACAAAAGCGGAGATCATTTTGAAGCCTTTTGACGTTGTTGGACAAACTGTCCCCCAGAGAGCTCTTGTAAAAAAGAAGCGATTTGATTCCCTCGGTTATTATTAATTGTTCGCCAAATGTTGTATAAAAAAGTGGATGTTGCGAGTGCGGAGGTGGCAAATGCGGGGCTAGACTTTTTTACGACACCCCCAACAAATTGCGCAGTGTCAAACTCAAGCTWCAGGGAATATTTGACCTTGAACCCGATAAGCTCTAGGCCTTTTCATTTTAAGGTAATCGATTTGTCTTTGCGTACTCCATCGCCAATCAAATTTAGATTCACCCAATAACCAGTTACATTGACCTGAGCAAGGTCTTTGTGGCCACAGAGTTTAAGATCAAAAAGATTGCCGAAGATGGGCTGCCTAGTAATCTTGGGGCGACTGACGCAGTTGGGCTGATCCAAATGCCCGGGGCAACCTTTATTCGAAACTTGAAAGTGCATATAAACCAGCGAGAGGTGTACGACTCCAACCAGTTGTACAGCTACAAGGTCTACCTCGACACGGAACTGAGCTATCCGATTGCGGCAAAGGACGCCTATTTTGGCGTGGCTGGCTATTTTCGCGATACCGACCTTTCTAAGGTCAATGATAAGCGAAAGAAGCCGCTGGCTGAAAGCAAAGCCTATCAAACAATCAGCAAGCTGAGTGCCGACATATTCAACCAAGACTTGTATATGATTAGCAATGTCGAGATTGACATTGAGCTCGCGCTGCAGTCGGACGATTTTATGCTGCACCAAGAAAAGGAAAAAGATAAATTTGTTTTGGAAATTACCGACTGCCGRCTGATTGTGAAAACTGTCGACCTGATGGATGGRCTGAGTTTGGACATTGCAAGRAAGCTGGATGTTGAGCCRGCCAGATAYGGGATTCGAAAATCGTTTATGAAGTCCCTGTTCATTACGGGGGGCCGATACGACTTTTCTGCCAATTTGTTCACGGAGGAAGTGCCAAGAAGGGTCATCATCGGGCTAGTSGCCAACCCAAACTACATTGGCCATAAACAAAAGAGCCCTTTTTTATTTAACCACCATAACGTAAGAAACAATTAAAAACTTGCTGAAGCGTTTGCCCCCCTTTTAGGTTAGGGACATTGAACTGACCGCCTCTGGCAGAACATACCCCCAATACCCCTATAATTTGGACTACAAAAATAATAACTATGCAAGAGCCTATCATGACGCGCAGGAGCACCTCGGCCTTGCTTGTACAACCGAAAGCAACGGCCTAAGCTACAGCATGTTCAAGACGGCTTTTTGCCTGTATGTCTTCCAAATGACCAACGCGCAAGAAGACTCGCCTGGCTTTGAGCTGATCAAGGAGGGGTGCACTGCGGTGAACATTCGATTTTCCGAACCTGTTCCCACCGAGGGAGTTACTTTAATAGCCTACGGGGAGGCGGACGGCCTCATTCTAATTGATCGTAATAGATCAATTACAAGTGACCTGTCCTTATGAACAACAACAACAACAATTATTCCTTGGAAAAAATTATTCAAATGGCCTCATCTCCGCGCGAGGGGGTTGTTCTTTGTTTCCCGGAGGTGATCGAGAAGTCGCCTATACACTTTGCGCTGTGCCTTCTCTATTTGTTTGGGACCGCAGGGGCTGCAGCCGTTGGATTTTATTTGTTCTTGCGAGAGAGGAAAATTCGGCGCCAAAATGGACAACCGGTTCATCGACAAGATTCTATTTGAGAATCCGGCGACAAGGAGATTTTTTATGGGCACCTTCCCTTCGGATGGCCTGCCAGAGTGTTCAAGATTCCCCTGCAGCCTGATTGTTAATYTGGTAKGATTTGCAAAACTATTAATTACGAATTTTATATTAAGGACCGAGCTGGCAGGCCGGGTTCTCACTGGTGCGCGATTTGGGCCAAGTCCCCCGCTGAGGCCTATTTTTTTGATTCTTACGGMGATATGCCAAACTCTTTRATTAAAMAATATTTGTCAGAAAAATTTAARAAAATTTATTTTAACAAAAGAATATTTCAGTCAATTTTTTCTAATGTTTGTGGCCATTATGTAATCACTTTTATTTATTTGATGTCCCTTGGGTTTGACTTTGAAGTTGTTATGCAAATTTTCAATCGCTCAAATAAGCCCGACGAATTTGTTTATGGCTTTGTAACAAACAGTTTACAATAAATAAATTTTAAAAATTTAATCTTCCACTGCGGAATGCAACAAATAAAAAAAGTTAAACAGACACTCTCGAAGAAATCGGTTGAAGCCCTCAAGGCTGTCGTATTTTTGGTAAAATTCGTGCAGGACCCGCTTGCTCGATCCATCCTCCATTTCAAGATGTCCTTTCAACTAAAGCTTAATTTAATTTCGAATAAGTGCTTCTTGGCAGACCTGTATACACTCCTCCCACTCAAAGATGTACATCCGGTTTGCAGAGCCCAAAGAACGGATCAGCAAACAGCAGCCCATGTGATGGTCCCGTTTTGTTCTAAATTTAGAATATAAACCCTTAAATAAATTCGCAAACCCGAGTTTGGGTAGCGGGTATATGCAGTTATAGTCTCGCGCAATGCCTTCGAGAAGCTGCAAGCAATCGGCAAGGCGAAAAGGTTTGACGCCGTCGCTGTAGTTTGTTTCTGCCGGTATTACATTTCGCGCAGGGCTAAAGGGCCCGTCCAAAACTGGCGGCATGCCGTCGTCCTCCAAAAGTTCCATTATTCAAATCGTAAAGTCAACTTTGAGGCAGTAATGAATCCAAATCTTTAACGCAAATAGACAATGACAGAATATTTCAATGCAAAATGTTTTTTTATTTTACTTTACGTTTTTTGAACAATACTAAGTTTATTGAGAAATTGGATGCAAAATAAACAAAGCGAATATCTTAAGGTATCAAATTTCAATCAAAAGCAATTTTATTTAAATTTGAAATTTTTTATTTTTACTTTACGATTTTTCTATTAAGGCTTTATTAAGAAATTTTGGATTTTATAAATATTTGTTTATATTTTGTAAATACTTTTGAATTTTATGAATTTATTAAATTAATTTAAATATTTTTATTTTAAAAAATAATATTTACTCGCGCAGGGCTTTGAACTTGGCTGCTGCCTGCAAAGCCCCTCAGTCACTACTGCAGTGGAGACAATTTGTTTATTTGACGTCATTCTCCCCCATATAAGGGCAATAGTGGCCATTGCTCCCAATACACCATTGGCCAAGTGGCTAGTGCTCTCTTCTCTCACGCAGTGGCAGCAGGGGATCGGATCCCCGCAGCAGCGGATGAATTTTTCGGATTTAAAATATTTTGGCAGAGTCAAAAAAAGTCGCGCAGCTGCGCAAGTGAAATTTAAAGATTTAATTTCGAAAAAAGTCGCGCAGGGTGCGCGAGTACCTCGCGCAGTCAAAAAAAATTAAAATAAATAAAAATTAAAATAAATAAAATATAAATATTAAATAAAGTCGCGCAGAAGAAATTTGCATAAAGTCGCGCAGGTGCGCAAGATGGTCAAACGTCTTAAGATTTCGAAATTTCAAAAAATTTGAAAAAGTCGCGCAGCAGCCCTGCCAATAGGTTTGGGCTCTTGGACTCAGTTGGCCGGCGCTCAAATGGCCTGGCGATCACTCGACACCCTGGCGCTCAAATGGCCACCGACCCTCCTGTACCTTTTGGCTCTGATGACGTCATTACCGTATTGGTGAAAAAGCAGGTAGTAACTACTGTTACGCATGAGTGATAAATTATTAAACCTTACAAAATGCGAATTTACGACTTCTTTTACCTTTTTTGTGTGAATTCTATTATGCGCTCTCCTTTGTTTCCTCTTTTTTTTAAATTTTCAACAAAAAATTTTTGTATTTTATAATTGTAAATGATGTCAATTACCGTATCATTAGTGAAATTAATTGAGAACAATCAAATTTAGCGGACACGGCTTTTAAATTTTTATGTTTTATTTCCCATTTGTCATTTCTTTGATATTTTATGTCAGTTTTTTCGTGACATCACTATTAATCATTTATTTTCTAAACTGAGATTTTACATTTCTTTGCTTGTTTTCGTTTTCAATTATTTTTCATTTTTTATTTGTTTATATTTTATTTTTAGTCTTTGAGTTTGTTTTTTATTAAATGATCTCCACTTGCATATTCATGATACGCATGATTTTTGGTAGAAAGGAATTTTCGATAACATCACGCAATTTGTCGTCAGAATTTAACTTTTTAACTATACATAAATTCAAAGTGTTGATTTGGGTGGTTCTACTAAATAACTTTAACAGATCAGTTTTTCATAAATGGATTTATTCAATACAATTTCATGGTCATCATTGTTTTATTATAAGTTATTTTGAATTTCGCAATTTAACAAATGTCGTCGAAGCTTGAAAGCAATCGCATCTTTTAAGAAAGCTTTCTGAGTATAAATCAGTTTGGCGTTTTTCTAATTATATTTAAAAATTATTTGTATTACGGATATTATTCTTTTCTTATTTTTTATAAAGAGATAAAGTCTTTTAATATCTTAAGACACTTTATTTTAGTTAAAAAATGTAGCTTTTGTTATTTTTTAAATTTCCATTTTTAATTATAGCTATTCATTTGGAGAATATGAGACGGCTACTGCTGTTTATTTATATAATGAATGATAAATGTTATGCCAGCTGCCGCCCATCGTTTATCTTTATTTGATTGTTTTGGTTTTTAAACAGTTAATTTGTTTTGTTTACAAAGATTTAATCATGTTTATTTTGATTTTTTTCTTTATTTATAAGCTTATATCTTTTGTAAAGAAATAAAAATTGCCCAAATTAAGAATGAATATAAACAGAAGATATATGAACCAGAAAATGATTAAACAATTGCCAGTTTAAAATTGGTGCATTTCAAATAAGAAATAAAATTTAGTTGTCAAAAATTGTTGTTGGCTTTTTTATAGTTGTTATCTTTTAAATTTGCATACCCAATTTACACATATGCATTTAGCTAGAATTATTTTATTAGAATATAACGTTAATCATTATTTTAATAAAATTGTCGATTTGATCTTGTTATATTTTTTGTGACTATTTAAATAATAGACGATAAGACTTTTAAACTTATTTAAAGAAGCACGATTTTATAAGTCTAAATAACTCCTCAAGAACCCTTCGCTTCGTTTGCCTCACGAGTTAGTGATTCTGTAGGTAAGTGACAATCTATTGATTTATTTTAATCATTCATTTTTTCTTTTTGTTTTAAATTATATTTGAAAATTTTTAATTTTATAAATTTATTAAAACGCATTTGCTTTTTTACTATTTACTTTTGGATTTGCATCACATAAATGTTTGGTCTTTGGATATTTTTCACATTTATAAATTGATTAATTTTTGAAAAACACAATTAAAATTGCATTTAATATGCAATGTTTAATGCAATTTTTGTAACATATGTTTCACAAACAATTGTTTTAATATTTATATGTGCGAGGCAAACAGTTTATGGTAATCCTGTCATTGTTATGCCTTTACTTTATTGCATTATACTCCGTTTTTGGACTATTGTATGTGTGTTATAATTATATTTTGCAAAAAATTTCTTTAATATTTTATTTTTTTATGTATTCAATTATGATAATTTCAAGAATTTTTAATACCTCTTAGGTGTATTCATTTGATCTTGGCCTTGGTTCCCTTCAATAGGATGCCTGACCATCGTTTTCCTCGCGTTCTTTGCCGCATGGACCTTATTTTATAATTGAAATTAGGAATAATTTTATTTTTATGTCGGTTTATTTTAGCTTGTATTTTACAGGCTTAATAAAAAATTAAGTTGTCAAAAAATGAAACTTATATTGGTACCCAAAAAACAAAAATTTTATTAAAATTAGCCATTGAGACCTGTGCTTGTATTTAATTATTTAAATTTTATACTTTAGTTTTGTGTGTAAACTATCCTATTTTAAAAGATTTTTTAATAAAACCGAAAAATTCACATAATTTTACTTTATTTTAATTTCGAATAATCGATGGTGGCTGCATCCAGTTCAAGTAATGATGAATTTTTCAGATTGTCATGATTTTTATATTTTTATGATTTTACAGGTTATCAAGAGTTTACAGACTGTCTGATTTTTTAGTTTGTCATGAATTTAAGTGTTCTGATTTTCAGAATATTTTATATTTTTGATGTTCATAATTTCACTAAACACTTTTTCATTATTTATGAATAAGGCTTGATTATTTATAGTGTAAAAATACTTATAAACGGTAAGTTTAATCGTATTTTTTTAAATAATAATTAAATTTGGCTATATTTTGTTTTCAAAGACGAGCATAGTTTTGTATTTATATTTTTCAAACAATATTGATGGTAATATTTAATTATGATTTAAACGCTTTTGCTAAACTTTTCGGTTCTTTAGAGTTTTCATTGGGCTAAATTTGTTGCAAACCCTTTTTTTATTCACAGAGATTATGCAAGATTCCCGTTGGTTAATTTTAATTATTACATTTTTCGACAAACCAGAAAATCGAAGAAAAGATAAATGAAACGGAAACAAAAACAAAAACCCATTTTCTGATTATATACGAGTTGAATGTATTAGAAAATTTAATAATAATTTACAAAAATAATGATCAAAATACGTTTAAATTAATTTTAAAAATAATCTCTCACATTTTTTTCCAACTCATTTTACTATATAAAAGGAATTTCWTGTTAAATCGCCGTTTAAAATATTTTAATCTGAATTATTAATAAGTGTTCTCGGCGACAATGWCCGTCAAATCACGAAATAGAAAAGTTTTTGTAACATACATTGTTAATTTTTAGGGATGCTACTTTTAGGCTCAAAAAATCTCGAAATAAGCGCTTAAATAAGAATGAAAAAATTGAGTTTACAAGCAAAAATAGGCTCGAAAAAATGTGTGTAAAAGTGGCAATAATTCCATAAAAATTTTTGTTTTTTACATGTAAAAATTATCATTCAGTAGGTCTGCTACTTTAGGCAAGATTTAAATTAATTTTGATATTAAATATTTTTTTAAAGGTATGTTAAGATCATTGCTACTCACCAAACTTATTACAATACAAAATTCGCCAGATTTCACAAGGCATAAATTATTTTCTGAAACACAATGATTCCACGATCATGGGTTGGCAGCTCCACCTTTTAATATATAGTTTATATTTATTTGTAATATAAATTTTAAGCAATTTATTTTGTTTGCATATTTTCTAACACTTTTTAATAATTTAATAACAACATTGCAAATGGTTTGTCTCTCTTTTTACCTCCAAAATAAATCATAACATCCATTTTAATGAATATTTTATCAATTGCAGCTGACTAAGTTTATGGCTAATTAGACCAAATTTTTCCCTTACACTGTGACCAGAAAAAGGACGTTTTTAATGCAATAAAAATATGAATACGACTTATAAAATAAACATACTATTGAAATTTAAACAAAACTAAGACAAATATAATTTTTTAAGTTACATATAAAATCAAATAAAAAGATAATTAAATAAATTAGTCGCTGGGATTTAAATTTAACGAAATGTGCTATTATTTAAATCTTCAGCCGTCTCAMAGAAACAACATATGAACGAATGAGAAGAGCAAGATGCCCAGGCTATCTGCGTGCGTTCCTATGAGCATCGCAACTATCTCAGCGATTAATAAATAAAATTTGGCGATGCAATTCATGTAAACATTACTAATTCTTTAAATCAGGCTCTAAAAATACATATTATATATTAATGAATAGTTTTAAAAGAAATTTTTTGCAAAATATAAAATTTTATAATACACATACAATAGTCAAAAAACGGTGACTAAAGTAAAGGTATATCAATGCCAGTATTACCATAAACTGTTTGCCTCGCACATATAAGTATTAAAACAATTGTTTGAATCATATGACATGCAAWAAAATGCATCTTTAATAAATGTGAAAAGTAACCAATCCCAAACTTTTCTGTAATTTAAATCCAAAAGTAAATAGTAAAAAAGCAAAATGCGATTTAATAAGCTTATAAAAATTAAAAATTTTAAAAATATAATTTAAAAACAAAAAGAAAAAAGGAATGATTAAAATAAATCAATAGATTGTCACTTACCTACAGAATCACTAACACGTGAGGCAAACGAAGCGAAGGGTTCTTGAGAAGTTATTCGGACTTATAAAATCGTGCTTCTTTAAATAAGTTTAAAAGTCTTATCGTCTATTATTTAAATAGTCGCAAAAAATATAACAATATCAAATCGACAATTTTATTAAAATAAATGGTTAACGTTTACATTCTATAAAAATAATTCTAGCTAAATGCATATGGTAAATTGGGTATGCAAATTTAAAAGATTACAACTATAAAAAAGCCAACAACAATTTTTGACAACATAAATTTTTAATTTCTTATTTGAAATGCACCAATTTTAAACTGGCAATTGTTTAATCATTTGCTGGTTCATTACCGGCACCCGTGGAGCCTGAAAAAGAAGCCCCGTCGATCCAACCAGTAGCGCTTTAGGCTATTTAATATTATAACCGTACAAAACAATAAAGCAATACTAATTTTTAATTGCTAATCTAATTATGATGCAAAATATATAATAATATACCTATTAAAGAATGAAAGAATAGAATAATTAAAACTATAAATTTATTATTATTATGCAGCGTAATTAATAATTTATCAAAAAAAATTTAAAAACACAATGATCAAATGGCTTCAAAATTAAATAAATCACAGCAAATTAACAAATAATTTATGCTAACAGCAAGCATCGGCAAAAGGCATATTATCAATTATAAAAATTCAAATGCTTTATTATAAATTTAAAATATTAAATAGCAAGATGAAAGGGAAACACAAAATTCTTTTTTATCAAAATAAAACAAATATGTGAATTATTGGGTATGAGAAAAACAGAGGCAGTTAAAAATATTTTATATCGTCTGCTGGTCTCTTTACTCGTTTTCTCGAATGAATGGGTTCCACATTTTTTAGAGAATTTATAATAATTGTATTAATAATTGATTAAATAATTTAGAAAGGAATTAGATGTAATTTTATAAAGAGATATTTTTAAAGTGTTTTGTGTGAATCAATTTATCAAATTTCTTTATATCTTTAGCGGCATACATATAAAAGTATGCTTAAATGACTTAAAAAAATGTAGGTAATCGGAAATTTTAAAATCTAAATTTAAATTTATTTTTATCAATTATTTTAAATTAGATATATAATCATTTTAATCGTTTGTTAAAGTTATTTTCCGGTTCCTTGCACTCTTAATTTTATTATTGTTGTGCTTAATCTGAATTTATTTCACTTTATTTGATTGTTTATTTTAATTGGAATTTTATATATGATGTTTTGGTTGTTTTTACATAAATTAAATCAAAAAATCCATTTATTTGTATTTTTTCTTTTATTTAATACTTTTAATAATGCGTGTTAAATAATTTAGGCTGTTTACTTCTTTTATTGGTTTTATTGTTATTTTATTTTATTGTATTGATTGTTTTGTTCAAATGGGCATGGACAGTTGATAAACATATATTATACGCTAAAATAATTGGTACCTGTTAATTAAGAACCAACATCATCTCATTAATAAAAACTAAACATAATTATTATAAATTATAATGAGATTTTCATAACAATCAAAATTTCCCCATTTAAATGACTATTCTCATTTGAGCGACGGTTAATGCTTGAATTAAATACCTAAATTTAATAAATCTCCTTTTTAATTTATTTAGTTTATTTTGTTCACATTAATGTATTTGTTAAAGAAATTTTAGGTTTGAAGTATACTAAAAATAAATGTTGCACAATTTCTTCTCTATTCCGAATGAGAGCTTTGTCTTTAATGATAATTATTAGCATGCTCCAAATATTTATTTTTTAGTTTTAAATGCTTAATTTATAATTGAATGAAATATTTAAGAAAGAATAAATATTAAGCAGCGATTTAGAGGAAAAATGAGCGGACGCTATTGTTTTATTTTAATATAATTTTTTCAATTAAAAGTAATTTTAATGAATAATAAATGTTATTTAGATAATTACAGGGATCGAGCTGTCGAAAACTGAGAGTTTAATGTCAGCCGGAAGTCCAATAGCGGTGGTCGAAACATATGGCCGACGTTCGGGCGAGCAATAGGTCAGACGCGGCATTGTAGACGGAGAATTTAGCCCTAAAGTGGGCTGTTTGTGATAAGGGTGGGAGGGACGGAAAAGGGGAATGAATGAAAATTAACTCGATCCTTTTAAGGTATTTTGCTATTCTTTCATTAATTAATGACCTTTTCGTTTGATTTTAGGGTTTTTTGCTTTAATTATTTTGAATCAAGATTCTAATTTATGAGATTAGCTCTCAAGTAAGCAACGGGTTGTTAAAATTTTTTTTCCAAAAAAAAACTATTATTTCATTTTTTGATTTTCAGAATATACATGACTTTTCGAATATATTGTTTTATTTAAAAAAATTAATTCTTTTATAAAAATATTTCAATAAAAATCCTTTACTTCTTTAATTTTAAATATTAAACAAAATCCAATTATTTTACGAATAAATTAATTTTTTGACAACATCTAGTCTATTTTGCGTACCTATAGCAAAGCACTTGTAAACTAAAATTACTAATTTTTTATTAAGATTTAAAGCTTTATTTTTTTATGCGTCTAAGATGTTTATATCTTTTTCGATGATTTTCTCATTCTCGACAAAAAATCGTCTTTACATTTATTTGAATTGAAATTTGATGTGTTGAGTAGATTTATTAAAGATTGCTTTTTATATATATTTTTTTGTGATTCTGGCCTTAGGCGAAACGATTATAATTTTATTGGTAATAAAATATGCGAACAAACATCCTTATAGTTGAATTTTTAATAAGTTATTTATAGGGTAAATAAAATTAATAAAAATGTGCGAGATAATTCTTGACAGATGTACTTAGATTCATGGCATTCGGTCTCATACAAGATATTTCAAATTTGGAAATTTTTAAGTTGATTAATTTGATTATTTATTTTTAATCTTTATTCAAAAGGATTTTTTTAGCTAATTTGTTTTCTTTTGATTATTACATTTTCTAATTGCTCTGGATGTAATATATCCTGGTTTCAGATATTTATTTGCCATTTACTATTTTCATTTGATTTTTTATTTATAATTTATCCATTTGAATATTTTAAATTTTGACATATCTTAAATAATCTTTTTATTTAATATTTTATCGTTAAATTTTTAAATATTTTTACAAACAACATCTACTTTCCTGCTAAACACGCACCCCTGCGAGCATTAAAGATTATGATTGGATATGATATTTTCTGAATTTTTCTTTTTTTTACAATGTAGTTTTAATCACCAAACTGGTAGTCACAGAATGTTAATTTATAGTACTATATGTTTTTATTAGTTTTTATGATGTCATTTCTTTGAATATTTATGCAATCGCAGTTCGACTTTTCAATTCATACCCGCGTCGCTTCCGGCTCTTTCCCAATTTATAATTGCCCTCCTTTATTTCGAGTCTTTTGTTTGTAAATTGTTTTATTCAAATAGGTGTTTGTTTATTTATATTTGTCCGACAAAAATAAAATATGAGAAAAATTATTCTTTTACAAAATTTTGATAGTTTATTATTAATTTTGGGTTAAAAAACGCTCGATTTTTCTTTTCGAAAGTGATAGATATAACGAGAATAACAAAATAGTAAAATCCATTTGAATTTTGCGCTTTAAAATTTGGAGCATATTTCAAAATCTACAGATTTCTTTAGTGTAACAATAAATAAGCCAAAAAATTTAGCCCATGTTAACCCGTGTCATAACACACGGGCAAGGGTCGCCGACCTACACGGGCAAGGGCTACACGGGCTAAAACCCCGTGTACCCCGTGACCCCGTGTAACCCCGTGTCGGCCCAAAAAAACACGGGTTACGGGCTACGGGGTCCATAAAAGTACGAACCCCGGCCCATGTCCGATCTCTAATTAAAACATCGTTTTTAAATGTATAATTTGGGATAAGTCTAAAAATAGGCAAGACGCTTTGTAGTTCAATTTATTTTTGCAAGCTTTAATAACTGGAAATTTTTGCAATTGCTTGCATTAAAGATATAATTTTAATATTCAGCTTGTAAATTTACCTTTTGCGAACATTTTGAAATCTTTATTAACATATTGCCTATTTCAGTCTTTTCTCTAAATTTAATTAATAATTTTTTGCTAATCCTTCTTTAATCAGTTTATCTTGCGTCGATGATGCTTTTCATTTCAACATTTTCTAAGTTTTGCAATTTTTATTAAATATTTTTTGTTATTTTAACCTTTTGTAATTTGTGAGCTGCTGAGTCGAGTGATAATTATTTATGCTGTTTAAAAAAAAAAATTTATTGGCAATTAGTTCAAAAATTTTAACTAATTTATGAAAAAGCTCATAATATTTAAATTAGGTGTTTTTCATAACATTATCAATTAAATATTTTTATAACTTTTTTATTCAGTAAACCATTTATTTGTAGTTATACCTTGTTGGCATTTCTTGGTACATGGCTTCAATCAGCCTATAGCAATTTTTACTAATTTATTATTTTTTGACCAATCAACAGCATATTCTGTTTTTTTGCTAACCATTTATTATTTGATTTTTGCAAGAATTTTCAACTTATTGTCAATTTATTTGATTTTACATTTCAGGCTATCTGGTCGCCATTATTTACAAGAAAAACTTCTATGTTTCCGGAGAGTAGTATTTTATTCCATGCTGAGGATTGCCGGCATGTCTCCGGCAACTGCCTTGTTTTTGTTTTATCAAAAAATTAAAGATGATTGGTCACGACTCGGAGTAGCTAAAAACAATCATTTAACTGGATTAGTTTTATTTGATATTGTTTTAACGAATACATTGGATAAAAATTGAGTCTTCCATTCAAACTACTCAAATTTTACTTAATTTTTGTAAGTTTGACGCTATAATTATAATAAAGTTGCATTTGTACCGCTTTTGTCCAAATCTCCGAATGCTGGACTCTATTGTTGAGTGTTCGGCAAGGATTTGCTGTCCGTTCAGTTGACTGTCGATGAATTTGTATTGTTGAAAAATGCTAATTATTTAATAATTACGTCATTTTGTTTAATATTCTTTTCTAATTTTATAAAAATATTATTGGCATTACGTATATTCTATAATTTAATTGTGATTATTTTTATGAATTTTATGCAAAGAAAATACCTCATCTCGTATGTTAATTATATTATATTTTGATGAGTGATCATTATTTGATTTATTATTTGGCACTTACGCCTTTTAAGTTTATTCATATTATAAATTATTAAACCACTTAACGTGCAATTCCGATTCATTAATAAGGGTTTCTTTTTATTTTCATAAAATAACTTTTCTCTTTAAGCATTAGAATTTGCATTTAAAAAGTATGTTATTTAAAATAAATTTTTTATTTTTTAACAATTTAATTTAGTTTTTTTTGACAAATAACCGCATTTTCAGGCGGCGAAATATAATTTTTTTTTATGAAAGTTTGTTATTTTAATTTCACTGATTAACAAAAGTTTGCTTATTTAAAATTGAAATTTTATTTTCACTGTTATAACTTGCAAGAATTTATAGTATTTAAGTTTTGAATTTAATTTTATTGAACTTTTAATTGTTAAATAAACAGTTTTTTAATAAATTTTCATTTAATTTCAATCATAAACACCAAAAACTGCAAGAGTAAAAAGTTTTAAATGTTTTTCTTAATAGCCAATTTTAATCTTTTCTTTTTTTCGACAAAATTGCCAAATTCTACTAAGGATTTTTCATTAATTTTTGTAACAAAACTTAGGGCTTATAATTATGATTCTGTCTTTGATTTTTTTTCGTTTATTTATTATTCAATTATTTTATTATGATAATTTTCATTC
Source organism: Globodera ellingtonae (assembly GCA_001723225.1). Lineage (NCBI taxonomy): Eukaryota > Metazoa > Nematoda > Chromadorea > Rhabditida > Heteroderidae > Globodera > Globodera ellingtonae. The sequence goes on along the minus strand of MEIZ01000103.1, from coordinate 247,471 downwards.
CTTTAGTAATTCATTATTATTATTTTTTTTATGTGTTTTTTTAGGTTTTATTTTCTTTTTGGTTTAAATCGCGCGATCGCGACATTTATTATGCAAAAAGTTGGAAATGGTTGTCCGCGAACTGAGTGAGTATTTACAGCAGGAGCATCGTGTGTGCACAGGATGGTTGATGGTAAATAATTGAAAACGCACACCAACTTTATATAATTTTATTTCATTTTTTATATATTTTTTCAATTTTATTGGTGTTAATTTATTTATTAATAATATTTAAAGCTAATATATTTTTAGTTTTATGGATGTTTAGAAACCGCGTGCAAAACTTGACGTCGGATTGTTAATTAATTATAGATTACCTTTTATTTTATTTAATATGGATATCAAAGCATATTAGAATAATAATGTATAATTAATTTAATTTATTCATCTGCAAAATTAGTTGGAAAAGTTGTTAAATTATGCAGCGTGGGAAAAAACTGTGGTGTCCTTTGTAAAGGGTGGGATTTTGTGAGAATGGACTTTTTAAATAACATACGTTATTACAATATTGCGTTGAGTTTAAAAAATGTTTTAGTTTCACGTCAACTTTTTTTGCTAACAATGGGATTGGCAGGGAAATAAGATTGGTTTATATTTTAAAATGTGTTAAAATTAAGAAAATATAAAAGTTAATTTTTAGTTTGAAAGATTTAAAAACTTTCGTTTGGTTTTGTTTTTCTTAACACTCATTAATATTATTTTAAAATTGATTTGTTTTTAGCCAAGCAAATTATAAAAGATTTTGTAATTGTGAAGCCTAAACATTGAATTTTATTTTATGATGGAATAAAGACTTTGAGAGCTTTTGGATATATTAAAAAGTGATTTTAGCATTTTCATCGGCGTAACTTCTCGAGTCCGAGATTTATATTTTCTGTTTTTTATCTCGTTTTGCTTTAATATAAATAATGCATTGGTATTCAGTCTTTTTGTTAGATATCTTTAACGATTTTATAATTTCAATCTTCATTTTTTTTAATTGTATATCAAACAGATTAAAGTATTTTAAGGTTAAATCTAATCATATTGAATTGCTTTAGCAGATTGATTATATTTATAAGAACATCAATTTCTTAAATTATATGAGCATTTTTATTTTTCGGAAGCAAATGAACGCCCCCAATTGACAAGGTCGGGATCTTCTTACCATTTGTGCAGTGCTCAATTGTCTTGAGCGCAAAATAATTATTATGTAACTTATTGTTAACGATTTGTAATTAATTTGCAGAATGATGCTCTTTCTAAATCAATAAAATATTCATTTTAAAAATAAATTGGTTATTGGCAAAAATCGTTTTGATCCATCCTCCAAGAGCTTTAACTGCGTTAGGCCGGTTGCTCAATATAAAATGAAAAATATTCTAATAATTTTGGTAGACTTATACTACGTAAAATTTTTCATCTTTAAATTGAAAGAAGAATATTAATTTAGATATCTTTAAAAATAATGCAATAAAATTCAAATGCATCTATGATATTATGGTTATCAATGTTTGAAATAATGTGTTGCTTATAGTTTATTGTATAAAAAAATAATATAAGTGACCAATGATTAATGATTATGATGAATCATCGGGCTGTTATTAGATAACATATTCACATATTGGGGACAACGCCGTGACTAACTTCAATTATAACTTTAATCAAAATACAGCCTTTTTATCTTAAGCGTAACTTATCTCCATGTTATCCCAGCTTTAGTGGGTTGCTGTGGTTATAGTCACACGGAAGAAATTGTTCATCAAATTTCTGTTAGATGATTTAGAATTTTCAAATATGTTTTGTTTAAATTTTTTGTGAACTTTACAAGTTTTATTTTGTGGCGAATAAGAAAAACTATGTAGATTACAATTATAATGTTTTTAAATCCGTCAAAACAGTATTAAGCCGGTCATTTTTGTTAAGTAATTGTCTTCTATGCTGACTATTGATGTTTTTTTTCACGAATACATAAACCGCAGTTCGATTAATATCAATCGTTTGGAGTTGCAGACTCTTTATAGCGCCATTTAAAGAGCTTCGGCCTCGTGAAGGCGCACTTCTGGATCGGCGAAAAGGCTAGCGAATTCGGCATTTCTAGAAGAGTGAGCGAGTTGAAAAACGTAAATGAAAACAAATTGAAAAAATATTGCACAAAGATTTCGAAAACAATTTGTAGTTGAATTACCATTTTAAACTTATTTAATTTGGTTTAGCACAAAACTATTTTAGCATTCAATCGATTTTTCGTCATAAATTTAAACATTTGTTATCTTTTTAATTTTGTTTGTACCTTTTGAAAAAATCTTCAGGCTCATGAAATTTTTTTAAATGTGAAAATTTAAAATACCACAGTTTACATATATTTATTTGTATATAAATTTTTCTTTAATCGCGACCGAGTTTACATTTGAATCTTGCTGTGAGTTTTATGTAGAGACACCATCATAAAAGAGAGCAAGATATGATTCCTACAATTATTTCGTAAATATTTTTGATTTAAATTAGTATTTTATTAGTTGAATTTTGAGTTTCAGAGCTATTTGATATAAATTTTAAAAGACAATCATATAATTTACATCATCTTTTTTTATGTTCATTTTTTAGGATTTATTTAAAAGTACATTATATGTAATGCCCTTTTAATTATTAGCAGGGTGCTTATATGTTAGTGAGTCTATTTGTCATTTATATTTAAATTTATTAAAGCTGTAAATAATGATTTATGAAATTTTAATATTACACTTTGTTGTTGTAAAAATTTATTCGTTTTTTTTGATTGAAGTGTAAAATTGATTCGTTAGCTGTATTTTTTTAGTTGTATTTTAATAAAAAAATAATACCAAACCGTAAAACAATAAATTTTATTTAAAATCCAGATAAAAAAAAATATTTTTTTGTTTGAATAAATAAAAATTCAAAAATTTAGCTAATACACCGTATTTGCCTCATTGCGCACAGCCCCCGTTTATTATTATTTTTAGTGAGTTATTTGTTTTTTGTGAATATGAAAAAATGGGTTGATTAATTTAAACTAATGCAATATTTTAAAATAATTTTTCAATATTAAATTTAACGAAGAACACTAATGAATACTGTATCGCGGTATAAATATTAAATATGTTTTAATATAAAAATAAAATATATATAATTATTTAAATAATTGAAAGACCACAAATTTAAAAGCTAATTTTTTAGTTTATTTGCTGTAAAACAATGTATAATTCATAACAATTTGAAAATACTAACCTCTTATTACATGCGTTTAACTTAAAAATAATACAGAAATTAGAAAAAAGATCAAGATTAATTCATTGAAAATTACTGAAACGCGACAACGCCAGGCCATATGCATTGAGGAAACACCAACGCTTTTCCCGGTGTGAACGCACTTCTGCAGGATATGATGTAGGACATTAGCTTTTGTTCTATGACGCCCTGCTCCAACTTCATCCCAGAAATTACTTATAATTAGCATAAAGCGCACCATGCCTTACAATTACCTAGAATAAAATATTTAAAACGCCATAAATTAACGGATAATAATATATTCATATAAAGATAAATAATGTTTACAAGTCAAAAAATTATAAATTATATAAAAATAATTCTGTTGATTAAATAAACAGGTTATTTAAAAAACATTTTTGGTTACTTATAATTTAAGTGAGTAAATGGTTATATAAAGAGTAAATAAATTGAGAAAAACATAAAATGATAGTCATAATTCACAATGGCTCACATAAAATTCAGTTAAGTTAACAATTTAAATAAAAAGCGCCGGTTCAAAATAAAAATAAATAACTTTACAAAGGCGCTTAAAATATGGAAGAACAAAAGAAAGGGAGAATAAAAAAACCTCAGATAAATTGATTTAGCCCGCTGGAGCTGAATATGTGCATTCTAAAAAATTTTTTACAATCCTTAAATTTTAAAAAATTCAAATTTTTATTTGGATGTGATGTTGCATATTCTTTCTATAATTAAACATTTTTAATTTGATAATAAAAATGCTTAAGTAAATGAGAGCTAGTTCGAGGTTAAGAGCAAGATTTTTATAGCCACATTTATTTATTTTACGTAAAGCAAAAAGGACAAATGCCTTTTATTGAGTCAATGGTTGCATTAATATAAAAATTATTTAAAAAAATCACAAACTATCTTTGGCTTCCTGCACTGCCTTGCGCTTGAAACCCTATCTATACATCTCACCCAAAATGACGAGTGTTAAACTATATTATTTGTTGATTTTTATATTTATGAAATATATTACGATTAATTAATATTTAAAAGTTAACTTAGATAAATGATAATTTTTGAATTAGGTCTGACAAAGAAAAACATTGGCGAATTGGAGTACGCTTGATGATACTACAACATAAAAAGTGTATATTGTTTATGTGAACCCTTTTTAAAAATCAAGGTTTAAAGTTTATAAATATGATATATATAGATTATTTTAACAAATTTTTAATATTGTTCTAATATTTTAAATCTTTAGCTATAACACTTTATTGAACACAGTTTCATTGCGGCTCTCCCATAAATGACATTACAATGAACTTGAAAGGTATTTAATTACTTATTATTATGTAAGCAAATAATGTTTACATTTGCACACTTTTTTGTTTAATCACTTTTTCATAATATTGGTAAAAAAATAACTTTATATTTTCCTTACGCTTAAATGCTTTTCTTTTTTATTTGGATAATTATTTTTTGTTGGTTTAATGCATATTTAATTTTAAAATATTTATTTATTTTTATAAAAGTCAGGACATTTAAATTCCGTCTAATAAGCTAAGAAAAATTTCAATTTCGACAAATAATGGCTAGAAACTGGCATCTTTTTGACAAAGAAAACAAGAATAAAAGCATTGTTATTAATCAGTTTTTGAATGATAAGACAACAAAATTAACGGATTTAAATCTCTTAAAATATCAGTATTATGAGGCCTATTTATTACATTCAGTCGTTAAATTTGGTACAAAAAATAAAATTGAATTAAACGTTGAAAATGAATGCTATTTTTAATTCGAATTTTATTATTTCATTGCTTATCATAAAAATGTCTTATTTTTGTGGTGGTAATTTAATGATAACTGCACTGAAAGTTACAGATTGTAACATATAGATAACAAATGAGACATCAACAACTAACTCAGACAAAAAAGCTGGCCAGATCCGCTGTATAAAAAAACAGCGTGAATTGCACAATTAGTGGCTGATTGGGGTGAGACATGATGAGACGTGACGCTTGAAGCACTCGAGAATAAAAAATAAATTAAATTTCTATTTAAAAGTATTTCTACAATAATACTGCCAAATATAAACAACTTTCCCAATTAAAATTAAAAGCATTAAATTGGATTAAGCCATTTCCATATATCGCAGCCATATAATTTATTATCAATATTTGTTAACTAAATAACCATTAAAAAATTTGAATAAAGTTTAAAAGGTGCTTCCACAAAATCAAAGAGACGCAATAAAGATTAAAAATAAATATGAAATCATAAAAATTATTCAATTTTCAATACAGAATCAACGGAACATGCAAATTAAAGAGTCAACGTTATAACAGACTAAACTATTGTAATTTAAAAATTAATTATAGAAAATTATTTAACAACCTATTTTTCACTTGAAATTTCAACAAATAAAAAAGTTTCCTTATTATAAGACATTTCTTAAAATCATTGCATGATAATTTATTAATAAAAATTTTAATTAAAAACTAAATATAAAAACAAATTAAATTAAATCAAATCGTTAACAGTGATAAAATAGCATTTAATTAATTTATTAATATGAAGAGGTTGCGGCATGGTGCGGTGAATAAAGATTTTTATTTTGATTTCTTATTTTATAAAACATATTTTTGTTTGAAAATTTAATTTCAAATTTAATTAGATTGAATTAACTTCTCGAAACAACACTAACATATTTATTTTAAATTGGAGAAAATATATCCTAATCAACAAAAAATGTTTAAAAAAGTTTGAATCAAACTCTTAAAGTATTTCGCTGAAAGCATCCACCTTAATATAGAAAAATTGTAAACAAAACAAAAAATAAAAATATTATCAAATTTAAAAATCATAATGTTCGTTAAGAGGCATAAAAGCAGGAGATGAAAGTACGCTCCATTACGGCCGCGACCATTTTGGAATAAAAAATTGTGCTTTATATAGTCATGCAATACAAAATGAAATTAATTATTTTATGGAATTGGTCTTAATTAAAATGGTGGTATATGCCATTTAAACTCAAAAAAGTGATTTAATGAAAATAAAAAAATGATTCAGCTTTAAACAATTTGGCGATGCCAAAAAAAATTTAATTAATGAAAGGAAAAAATATTAACTCTAATGTTAATAAGCGAGTCCCTTTGTCAACAAAGCCACCATCAGGGCGGGATATGACGCTTTTACACACACTTTGATACGGCAAAGATATATACACTCTCACTTTTTCAATTGGCAGTTCATATTTTTTTGCGTAATAATGAATTTGTAGCTTGTATTCTTAATAAAATAAAATTTTTTTTATTATCTTTGCATATTTGTAATTTTTATTAAATTTGAAGTTCACGCATTTAACGCTAAATATATATCTATTTTTTTATTGATCAATTTTATGTAAAAATAAAGCCTGCAATAAGATAAGTACTTATTTGATGTTGGCAATCAGCATATTTATTTAAAAATAACCTTGGCAAAGCAATGCTGCTGGAATAAATTTAATAATTTTGAATCTAAACATAATTTACAAATTGCCAAAAATAAAGTTATATTATATAAAATATTTAAAAGAATTATTACTTATAAATTAAAGATTTCAGATTGAAAAAGTTACTTAAAACGAATCTTTGATTATTAAAAATACATCAACAAAAAAGCATATTGGGTAATATCAAATTAAAGCAAGAATTAAGATATTCTTAACTAAATTTTTACATGTCTCACAACCATTCCAGCGAATAGATCGTTCGTCTCTTTTCGACATTTGGCCATATTATTTTCACTTTAGCCCCATATTATTGACTAGCACATTATATATATTTTTTAATTGCTTGTATGAATGGATTACTATTATTTGAATAAATCTTTAAATTGTTTGATCAGCCATCAAAATATGAACATACTTTGAAATAATGCTATCAAAATAAAATCGCACAAAAAATAATTAAAAAATAAATGTAACCTTTTTTCAATGTTAAATTAAATAATTTAAGTGAAAAGATTAAACATCTTTTGGTAATAAAAATTAAAGATTAATTATCGGAAGTGACTAAATTTCCAAGACTTTATACTTTAGAACTTTAAAGATGATTGACTCTATTTAACAAATAAAAATTAGAATGAATATTTTTTCTGTCGTCTACTGTCGTCTACAAAAGCACAAAACTCAAGGCAGACTCGTTGCTAGCGATCAACAAGCGGTCAAGACAAAATGCCATGAATAACCAAACAATATAATTGCATTTAATATATGAATTTTTATATTTAAATGGAGGAAAATTGTGATTAAATTTCTTTAATAAAATGTATTAATAAAATGTAAGAGCGTGCGGAAACCATAGCGTATTTTTATTTAACATTTGCTTTTAAATACATAAATATGCCCCAACCAATTTTAGCAAAATGTTTTAAATTTCATAAACTAAAAGCGTAGTAAGCCTAATATTATCAAAACATAAATTAAACAACAACAAAAAAGTCAAAAAGATAAAATTAAATTTTAAAAATTTTACATAATAAGTTGAATGAAGTTCAATAGAAAATAAGCATGGAAGTAAAATATTGGAAACATAAATACGCGAAATGCGACATGATAATATATTTAAAAGTTCGAACTGGGTTTTAAAAATTTATATTATATGCAGCACATTTTTAGGGTGTTTGACTGCCTCATTCAAACCACAATCCTAGACCTGTCTCTTATACACATCTAGATGTGTATAAGAGATCCCGATAATGTTTCATTGATCGGCTGCGCAACTGCGCAACACTCCCCTCTCTTCAATTTTTTCTTTTTTTATATAATCTTCCTCACACATCTGCTGCAAGCGTTTTATTTTCAGTGCTTTTAAATCAAAAGTAGAAGAGACGGTCGCGCTCGCGAAAAATTGCGATAGGCAAAAAAATTACAACTTTATTATTTAAATAAATCAATGATCATTAATTAATTTTGTATAAAATTTGTATTTAAATTTGGTTGTTTTTTCAGAAAAAACATTTTTTTTCTGAAGTGTTTTATTTGGCCTACTACAGAAAACGTTCGATCATCTCCTCTCACCATCCATCATGCTGTCTCTTATACACATCTAGATGTGTATATCCCGATAATGTTTCATTGATCGGCTGCGCAACTGCGCAACACTCCCCTCTCTTCAATTTTTTCTTTTTTTATATAATCTTCCTCACACATCTGCTGCTGTCTCTTATACACATCTAGATGTGTATAAGAGATAGTCACACATCTGCTGCAAGCGTTTTATTTTCAGTGCTTTTAAATCAAAAGTAGAAGAGACGGTCGCGCTCGCGAAAAATTGCGATAGGCAAAAAAATTACAACTTTATTATTTAAATAAATCAATGATCATTAATTAATTTTGTATAAAATTTGTATTTAAATTTGGTTGTTTTTTCAGAAAAAACATTTTTTTTCTGAAGTGTTTTATTTGGCCTACTACAGAAAACGTTCGATCATCTCCTCTCACCATCCATCATGAGCGGACGACCAAACGTTGGTTTTAACTTTAAATTTTGAATTTTTGAATTAATGATAATGATAATAATAAATAAATATTTGCTATCTGTTTCGTTTAGCAGCTTAATAAGTGGCCGCCACGTCGTTCGAATAGGATCGAGGCACAGAAAAACACAGCGAATAGGTAGAAATTTTGTGTAAATTTAAAAGAATTTTAATTTTTTGGGTTTATTAACCTCTAAGTGAGCAGTATTTCTAAACCTTCTTTTAGCAAGGACACGACACCGCCAGCACCCAGACACTCATCGCTACCTCCTTTTGCTGCAAGTTCTTCGCCTCCACAATCAATCACCGCTGCTTCTTCTGCTGCTGCTGCTGCTTCTGCTACGGATACACATTGTACTCCGCAATCGCCCTCCGCGGTTGCTCCAACCCCACCAACAACAGCATCACTGATAAGTGGTGAAGAAGAAATGCCCGCTGAAGAGGCAGGCAATGGTGATCAGCAACAACAACAACAGGATGGAGGTCTTGTTCAACCGGAACAACAACAACCGCAAACATCTCACGAGCGCACCAAAAAGGCTGCTGCTGCTACTGCAAAGGCGAAACGACGCCAAGCAAAAAATTGGAACAAAAAACACCGGATCCCAGTAAGTATTTGGTATACAAAAGGGTTTAAGAGGGGTTTACACAATTCTGAGATTTTTTTGAAAAAATCAAAGTCACTAAAAAAAGGTGTTTCTAATGGGATGCTGGGGCGTAGAATCCGAATCTGACTATTTAAAATGATAATTAATGTAAAATATTTGTAAGAGAAAAGGGTCTAAGATGGTTTTACACAATTCTTGAAGTACTAGGGGTATTGAAGGTCGCTGATCACGAATATGACAACAGATTTATTGCATTATTCAAATATTTGAACATCTGAAATTTTTAAATAAATAAAGGTTTTCATTGTCATTTCTAATGGATTTGGGGCTTAGAATCCGAATTTGGCTATTTAAAAATAAAAATAATTAATGTAAACCTTTGTAAGATAGCGGTCAGTGCAAGTGCGAAATACGTTCCAAAATCAGTGCAACTCAACCCGAGAAGCCAAAGCTACGAAGTTGAAAGCATCCTGGCGTCATTTGAACGAAATGGCCGCAAGGCATATTTCGTTGATTGGTTAGGTCCGATTTAAAACTAATAAATTTTCTTTCAAAATTCTTTTGTCATCTCTGCTTCCCTGGCAGCCGGTCTATCTTGTATAGACCCGCTGCCAGGGAAGAAGTCGAGACTTTGGCCGAGTTATTTTATATAACTTCGCTTCAGTTTCATCACCCTCATGAACTAAAATTAATTAAAATAATATATCGGTGAATCATATTTTTTTTTTGATTTTAGGGTTCAGAGGGGCCCAATCATGGACCCTTAGCGAAGATACTGACGCGACAGAATTTATTGCAAACTTTTGCAACAAATCATCCGTGGAGGGCTGCCTGGACGCGTTTCTTGGAAATGAGATAAGTGAATCTCTGGCGGCGGAACTCCGTAACAACGGCAAGTACTTGGAAGGTAATATTTTTTTTGCAAAATAAAAATTTTTGAAGAAAAATAATTTAGTTTGCCAACTGTTTGGAATTGGTGACAACTTGCATATTACCGAATTCAACGTTTCTTTTTGTCCTAACACAGCAATAGCTTTGCAAAAAAAAGTGGGGTTTTTATTTTTGAATTTTATTTATTTACTCCTTTAAGGCAATTGACGCTCTGCCACAGTTCATACGTGACTGTATGACCCCATAAGTGTTTGGGGTGCATTTCTATTAAATGTTGTCAATAAAAAAAATATTCAGGTTCTTCTGAAATTAATTGGTATTCAAGCGTATGCGAATGAATATGATTGGAACTTTGATTGACCGGACCTTTGTTCAACTGATTGAATTTTAGTATTTTATAATATTAATGGTCGACTATCTTGGCTATATGCTTTTTTTATTTCACCCTTTTCACATTTGCTTCTAAAAATTTCAAATCAATTTGACACAATTCAAACATTGTTAAATTTTTTGATTTCGCACATTTCACATCCGTATTTAAAAAAATCCATCAATAAATTAAAATTGAATAAATTCGACTTGACCGATAAAAAGTCTTGCGTTCCCAACCCTCGCTCATTTTTTCGAAATTGACAGTGTCGAACTGGTCATCTGATATAACAAAATTTTAAAACTATGGGTTTAAAATAAAAATTTGGTTACTAATTTTCTTTGTTCTGGTTAAATAATCCTTCAATTAAGTGTTTTTCTCAATGAATTCGATTAACCAACGCAAAAGTGTAAGAAASTGTAAGGCTGGGAACCTAAGCAAGAGTGGCAAGTCAAAACCTGAGGAGTGAGGGATTCCGATAGGCTTAAATAATGACGATCGAAAAGGGGTTGGGCTAAAGAGAAGTGTTGAATAGTTCAGTGAGACAAAGTGGAGGGTTGTAGAAGACGCAAGATGCCTTCGAGATTGGTTTGGGGAATGCGAGTGGGATGGAGAGATTTGGGAATTGGACAATTGGGCAATTGGCGATACGAAAGGATTATAAATGTTTACATTGAAGATTTTTTTCGTTGGGTTTAGAGGGGGGCAGCATTATTTTGGGGAAGAGGTTAATAAAAATTGAATCTTGCAATAATTTTTGGTCAAAATTAATTAGCATATATTTGTAAAGAAAAACGTTTAGATTCCCTCCCAAACCAAACCCATTAAATCCCACCTCTACACAAAAAAAACACAAATTTATTCATTTTAACAACAAAAACTATGTGAACTCGCCCCGATCATTCCCCCTGATCACCCGAAAAGTCCGCGTCGCCCCACCCGGATCGGATCCAATACCGATCCGGGTTTTTTTCTTCCTCCTCCTTCCACTGCGCATCTTGCTTCTTCAATTCTTTTTTTTGCTTTTCCCAATTCTTTTCCGCTTCGGCCTCCGCTTTCGCTTTTTGGCGCTCCCACAAAATTGGGTCCTCTTTCCGGAGTTTTGCGTCTTCTTTGCGCTTCTGCGCTTCTTCTCTCCATGATTCCGCCCAAAGCTTTCGTTGGCTGACCAGCTGTTGGTGTTCCAGCCGTAGTTGGTGTTGGCGCTCCGCTTCTCGTTGATGCCATTGCTGCCGTTGCTGGTCATGTTGGCGCCACTCGTCTTCGGAATACTCTGGCAGGACGACGTCTTCGAGTCCCCCGTGTCCGATCTCCGGCAGAACGTCGTTGCCGTTGTTGATGCCGTTGTTGTGCGTGTGTTGTGTGTGTGTGTGTGTGTGTGTGTGTGTGTGTGTGTGTGTGTGTGTGTGTGTGCGTGCTGTTGGTTCATCTGCTGAACTTTTATACGCCAAAATTCATTTTTTCAATTCTCATCGTACAGTTTGAAGGACGTTTTTTGCCAAAAAACGTAACGCAAAAGAGCTGTTTGGAGTTATTATTTTTGTGTTTTTTTGCGTTTTCTTACGCGCGCTGTTTAAAAAAAGACTCGCTCTCGGCCCGTAAAAACCCCTGGGGCAATGCAATTGCCAAAAACTTAACGCAACATTTGCGCGGAGTTTTTTATGCAAAAAATAAACCAACGACCTCCAAATTGATTGGCCGATTTTTATGTTAAATCCGATTCGATTTGTAATAAAATTGGGTCGGGATTGTGATTATGTTGCCGTGTAACGGTAAATCCGCCATTATCCTCGAATCCCCACCCCACGCATCCGTATTTAAAGCACTCACACCTCCACCACGTTTTAAATTTTGTTGACTTGTGTTTATAATATCGATACCCGTCACAAAATTTTCCTTTTACATTTTTTATTGTTTTTAATTGGGCCATGTTTTACATATCACCCTATAAAACACATGCCCTATATACTTTTAGGGGAACTTTCACCCAATTTCACCCGATTTCACCCGTTTGTTTTCACCCTTTTCACCCGCCCGAGTTTCACCCTTGTTCGACATCGAACTCGTCATAGACCGGCACCGCACCGCTAGGTAGGGTAGGAACAACTGCCGGTCTTGTGCGTCTAGGCCCTGTAGGGAGTCTTTTGTTTGGGTTTGTAGGAGGTCCTCCTGATTCCCTAACCTTGTCTGCTAATTCGGCTATTCCGAGATCGGTTTGCGTATAGGCGTTCCGATAAGAGTCTCCAATCTCTTTTCTGTATTTTTTGGCTTCTTCGAGAGCATTTTTGGCGGTATTTGCCAACTCTCTGCACATTATAAGATCTTTACGATCTAAGCATTTTTCCATCTCGTTTTTAGCGGTTCCTATTTTGTGTGCTTCGTCGTTTATTCTGTCTGCCAAATAATGAATTTTTCGTACGCCTTCAGCCAACCTCTCAAACCATACTTTATTTTCGTCGGTAGGGTTTCTGCCCATATTTTTCCGGGCATCTCTTCTCGCGTTATGAGCCGTCGTTGCAAAATCCCGGGACTCATGTACCAGTCTACCGACATCGGCATGAGCCCTCTCAATGGCACGCCTAGCCGAATTTAGTTGTAGTTTTTCCTCTTTCGAAAGATCGCAACTTTCCGCTCTCAGTACAAAAAGAGCGAATATTAATATCTTTAACATTTTTTTGTTTTATTTTATTTTTCTTTTCTTTTATAGTTTATTTTTGGTTGCCAAAAAAGCCAGCACTATTGTTTGGACCTTATTTGATAGATCCAAAATGTTCGCATGAATACGTCCCGCCTCTAAATGAAACTTTGTCATTTCCTGTAGAGCTCTTGACGCTTTTCCCATCAATTCTTCCGCCCGGTCCAGCATCACACACCTATCAATCTCCCGCCATGCTGATTCGATTTTTTCGTTTTCTTCTTTGACTTTGTCATAAACCCCGTAAAGGCTCCAAAGTGAATCGGAGAGTTTCAAAAACCACTCCTTTGCCAGCTCCGGCGCATTTGGCGCTTTAAGTTTTACATTTATTGCGCTGTTCAAAGCTCCACGTGCCGATGTTCTATATTCGTCTGCGTCTTTTGTAAATGCGACGGCTTCCCGCCACATATTACCCGTCTCTTTTCTCGCTGATTCGATCAACATATTGTCTTAAAAAATATTAGTTTTTTCATTTTGCCATTTCTTTTATAGTTTTAAGATATTAAGTCGTTAAAACGATTAAACAAAAGACACAAAAAATATAATAAATTTATCGTCAAACATTAAATATGACATAAGATGGGTTCAAATAAACATATCTTTTTTAGTTTCTTTATTTTTTAGAAATTTCCATAATAGGCCAACATTGCCTGTTGTATCCCATATGCTCTCTGCCGTAGGRTCCGGTCGAATAAGTCGAATTATATAAAGCGCAGATCCCCAATCCAAACAAAAATAATCGAATACAAACTCTATCCCAACGCTTGTCAATGCTATTATTTTCGGCCCATAAAGAGGGGGACGCCTATAGACCGCAGGAAATGCTTCACTAGCGTATGCGCAGGAAATGCTAGCCCTTTCCAGCCCCCATTTTGAATAGGCGGCAGAGACAAGAAAAGTCGTACGCGGGAGCTTAGCAACGGGCAGACAGTTGACAATTTCGAAGTGAAGTTCGGCTGGCAAATATCGTCGCGACATCTCCTTACGTTAAACAGATTAAAAAAAGAAACTTATTAAATAAAATTCGTTGCGACACGATTAAAATAAAATAATGCAAAAATACTAACAAAATTTATTCAAAAAACTAAAAAATTAAAACCCCTTAAAACCAGCTAAAAAATACGAACCACCCTTCTTCCCTCTAAACGCCTTAATTTTAGCCCCAATCTCAATATTGAGCACAGCACCGACAAGTCGCTCAGCTTCAGACTAAAATATTTTTTTTGTTAATTTTATTGTTATAAAAAATTACCCATCCGATCCCCATTTTTTCTAATTTCTCGCTTCCAAAAAGGGCCACATTTTCCAACCTGCCAGTCTCATCCGCCAACGCCAGCTTTAAATACAAAAAATTTTCCTTGTCCTCCGGACACTGGCACCTGCCCTTGCGGCAAAAAACGCATCCCTAAAATTATAAATTTGCAATTATAAAGAAATATTTGTTTTACCAAATACTCGCAGTATTCGAGTCGTTCAATTTTTGCTCGCACTACAAAGTAGCTGTTGACATCTTCCTTCAGCTCTGCGCTCTGAATCTCAAAAATTGTTGGCATTTTTTCGTTATCTAAATTATGTTAAATGCTAAGGTAAAATTAGCTTAAAATATCTGTTGTTTTAAACACTTAAAATGAAACAAAAAGACACACACTTAATTTTATTCAACACTTTGCAAAATTTTTTCTATAGGAGTCGGGCAACATGACAAATGTGGTCATATCCGCTTTTGAGATCGCGCGGCAACATAGCTCAACAAGGGACGGCACGCGAAATAAAATTAGTTTCCACAACCCGACGGTTTCTCTGATAATTAGAATATTTATAAGATTTGTTTGTAAAATTTTACCTGTCGCATTTGTAGAAAAAAGCATTAATAATGGCCTCGACGGGTGAGATAAGAGACTCCTTTTCCCGGACTGCTGTCCGGACTTCAAAAGACGGAACTCGAACCAAAAAAAGAGAACTTCCATAGAAGCTGTTATAGGTTTGGCACCATGCTTCGCGAAAAAAATAAATAAAGTATTTCATATAGCCAAAAAATTCGACCTGTACAACGCCGTGCAGAAGCATTGTGTATCTACTTATTCGGTGCCGCTTGACACCACAACACAGCCGGACGTTTTTCTCGACCATGATAAAAGCAAAAAGGGTGATTCGCCCACTTTCTAAAATAAATTCGGCAAAAGGGTGGCTGTTGTCTCTATGGATCACCACCCTATAATTGTTCCCTGTTTTCAAAATAATTTCGGCTTCCTCCCTTGATCCCGCCCAAAAAAACGCCTCGTTTTCAAGCCCATTTTCAAAATAGTTTTGAAAAGAATACATTTTTCCTACACTTCAAAACAAATTGAAAGAAAATAAACAAGATAAACATGCTAAAAACATTTAAGAACAAAAMATCTACAAATAATACAAGTTTATTCAGTAAAACCCAAAAGGCAAGACATTCAAATTGTCATCAATTATTCCTTTCTTCTGTATGGGTCCATAATMCTTCGTGACGTCCTTTGAGAGTATACGGCTKTCCTTGTTAGGCCCAATCTTTTCCGGATAGCGAAATTGCTTCTTCCGCCCTTCCTTATAATCCAACACCATCCTCTTAAAGTCCTCATAAGTRAGCTCATTGTCCATGTTCAATGTCATCCCACGTATTTTGGTCTTGTGCCAAWCGAGCCCATCCGACTTTTGCCTCAATTTCAACGAGTACTGCTTCGGACCTTAAAAATAAAATAAGAAATGCAATTATTTTGATTWTTACCGGCAGCCACAAACTCCAAAATATCGCAATCCKCATATTCCCKAGYCATCTCCCCCAAAAAATTCCCCTCCTTAAGCGGGCAATCCCCTCTCGGGTGCGTAAAAATTAGCGAATCCGTATCACAATATAACAATTTACACCCTTTTCTCCCATAAACCTTTTGCATATATTCGTACAATTTTATTCTTGCCGCACTCGTAGTCCTTAATAAAAAWTATTTAACGACTCTTTTTTGAACTAACCACAAAGACAGTATTATATTCGACACGTTATGCTCCTTGATGAATTCCTCCTTCTTTTTGTAAATCACTCGAACCATATTTTCGTTTATCCTTGTCGGCTTAGCAAATTCTAAAGTATCATCATTCATAATCTCGTCCCATCGTTCTGCACTGTTGACAAGCTCTGTTGTTGAAAGKGTRTTCCGCATMGAAAACTTTCCCCATAAACTGTTCAGACCCAATTTCGCAATTAATCGTAGCCCCGGGTTCTTCTTGATATTTTCCCGCTCCAAATAAATATCATATTTGGCCCTGTACATGTCGATGAACGCTTGTTTTTCCTCTTTCGTCTGCACATCAGATGGCCATCCCGAAGCTTCAATCTTTATCTTCAAAAACATTCTAACATACCCTTTGAACAACTGACTGTCGAACTCCTCAAAGTGATAAGCACGATAAAACCAAACGACCCGGTAGCCCAGTTCCATTGCCTTCCTTAACTCAATAGACGTGAATGTCCCCATCAACGCCCTCTGACTCGCACAATGGTTGCATTTCTTTACATCCTTTGTCATAATGAAATCCTTTTTCTCTCTCCTAGCACAAATACCGCAATTCGGGAAAAGTAACATATATCATCAATGTGAAGGGCCAAAAGGGGATACATCAAATTCTTCGGTGGGATGACTTTCACTTTTAAGAGCCCGTCAAATGGGATATCATCGGGCTGGGTCCACAAAACTTCGGCATTAACTTTTTTGATTTTTGGAATTCCCACGGGGTATGGGGTATTATAGTTAACAAACGGGTAGAGGGAAATGATATCAAACATCGATATCTCAACATTTTCCGCTGTTTCCGCAAATAGACAAAATGGCATTGTCCTTCCCCCAGAGTACGCGTCCCTTGGATTGATTGGACCTTTGTCCGGCACGTTGTCAAAAAATCGCTTCATTTCTTTATTCCTTTTTAGCTGTTCCTTCACTTCGCATTCCCATAACTGGCAAAGTGTCATTTTCCCACATACTTCGCTCAAGTGCTCCATGCGTATCTCCGTCCGCCGGTAATTTTCCGCTGCACACAACCCATTAGGCCCTATAGTCCACGGCAAAAAACATTTGGTACACCCGTGCCACGCGCATCCTTGGAATTCGATTATTTTTTTCTGAGCCCCAATCACACAGTCAACTTTAAGACCGCCAAATTCCAATTCTCCCCCATTGCACGCATGACGTACTTTAACCCCGTCTCTGCGGCCCAACCACTCAAAGTATCTGATAGCTATTTTACTTTGATTTTCTGTTCTCTCAAAACTAAAACAATTTGTTAAATGATGAAAAAAAGGTTTTAAAAACAAACCCGCCCTCCGGGATTATCGGAATGTGCCGCTCCTTCAGAAACTTGGCCCTGAATATTTTCATAACTATGCTTGCAATTGTCACGCTGTCTTTGATAACATCCATATCCTTTGTGATACCCAAAAATAATTTCCGAAATTTTAGCACAGAAGCCATCAAAATTTCAACATCATTCTCACAGTACACTTTTAGTTGTTCTCCTAAAAAATATTGATTTTTTTATATTATTCTCAAATTATACCTAATTCAAACTCCGTTTCATAATTCTCATTATACCATTTCTTAAATTTTGCATAATCCTCATTTTTCATGTTTCCGGGGCAATAATCCTCAAAAGGCGGTAGATGTGACAGCCTTCTCCCGAAATTCTCGTTCTTATTAAAATTGTGCGGGAAGAATAGCTTTGCCGGGATGTCCAATTCAAGTGTTTTTGGCAAATCCGCGAGCTTGTTTTGACTCAAAAGCCAAAAATCCCGAAAGTACACTTTGCCGGCCTTAATCTGATAGATCTTTAAATCTCCCATCATCAGCTCGGTCAAAATCCCTCTGTTAGTCAGCTCCCGCAAAACAAAATGTGAATCGAATCTGCCTCCATAGTGCGAAAAAGCAACGCTTTCAAAATTTTTGAAACCCATTATCCATCCGACAAATTCACTCAGAGGCTCTAGTCCTTCCGCCACCAACCACGTCATCATCTTTGGTCCTTCTTCGCAAATTTCGCATTCTTTCTCTTCCCCACTGCAAACACTGCACGTTACCGCCGCAGAAACCAGATTTGGCTGATGTTCGCCGTTCACCCTCGTGGTCTCCAGATCGTACGCCACAATCCGATAGTGGGGGAGTTGTGGTCGGATTTTGATCTTCTTTATGAAACATTGACGACCCTGATGAAACACCAAACATTTTTTGCAAAACTTTTCCCCACARGTGTGCTTAAGACGCGTTTGATAKGTTTCCCCGCATTTTYTACATTTRTGATACATTTTACAGATTCTTCTCTTGTGAGCCTCAAAACACTCGCTGTTGTAAAATTTCCTATCACAYTTTTCACAATAAATCGGCTCATATTCATCCTTACACGGAAAACCAAACCCCATCCTGCAACACTTTTTACACCTTTCYTTGCAATCAATTCGGTGTCTTTCGWCCCGGTCGTATGTAATTTCACAGCTTACACAATAATTCCGCACTTTGAAAAATTGGCTCACGGACTTAATCCCGTCCCAATGTCCTTCGTGCGTTATCACGCACACATTGAATTTTCGCACATTCTCACCTTTAAAAATCGGTTTAAGCCCAATTCTCTGCAAATAAAATCAATAAAACATGAAAAAACTTTACTTTTCCTACCAAGTCAAATGCTACAAGTCGAAACATAACCGGGTAGGTCCGGTCCCAGTAAGCCTGAACAGCTCCGAGGTGTCCAATCCCATAAGATTTTGCTTCGCCATCTATTGCCAAATTCCTCATCAATTCGAAAGCCATTTCTCGTTGTTTTTTCTCCGTTTTCATCAAATAACGAAATTTATCCTCCGTTATTCCCTTATTAATCAGTTGGTAGTTTTTCGCAAACTCTAGTGCATAAAAAAGACCTAAATTTTTAATAGACTATGATTTTTATTATATTTTCTTACAATACTTCCCCGCGGAAGTAGGGATGCGACCTAGCTCCTTAATTTCTACAAACGGGTTAAAGCGGAACATTTCAAATAAAAATCGCAGAGTATTAAAGCAACTAAAAAGATTTAAAAGACGATTGTAATTTAAGATAAGCTCGTAACAACGGTTTATATTTAAGAAAAAGCAGAAAAAATAATCAACATTTATTCGAAATAACTATTATTATCCGCGAGTCGGTGAAGAATAGGTGGCAACTATGATGGAGAACTGCTGGTTCAAAAGATCCACTTCCCTGTACGATTGTTGGATTTTTACAAATTCGTTCAACACCGCATCGGGAGTGATTTGAAACAGCGGGCGGGCGGGGATGATAATTGGGTCAGACAAAACATCGCAATAAATATTCACGGAGATTTTTTCAATTTTCCGCCCAGTCGTCTCTTTTTTTATGGCATCTTCGATTAATTTTTTAAAAATAGTTTTCAAATTTTTTTCGGCATTTTCGTTTGGCATGTTTTTGAAATAGAAGGTTGTGACGTGTTCATTGATACCGAATTTTTTATTTATGTTGACGTGGCTTTCCACTTCTTCGTAGTGTTTTTCAGCATTTGGAAACTTTTTGAAAAAATTGCGGGTGTTCCTAGCTCTTCGTTTCTCGGCGGGGACTTGTAGGAAATTTTTAGAAGGCATTCTAAAAAAATGATAAGAGATAGGAAAATGTTAAAAATATTAGGTTTTTAATACCCCAACCAAAAAAAAATACAAAAAACAAAAAACAATTTATTCTCTAATGATAAACGGTTGAGGATTGGAGTGTCGCTTCGGCATCTTCTTCTTCATACTCGACAGTTTCGCAACGTTCAAACCAAAAAGCGCAAAGGATGAAAAGGGCAAGAATAACAAGTAGGAAAGTGAGGACGAGTATCGCAAAGGCAAAACCAGTTAGAAAAATTAAAAATTCGGACATTTCCTGGAAATAAAGAAAACCCCAAATTATAAGATTTAAATATCTTGGCTTGAAACCGAAACAAAAGTAGAGAGCTTAACCAAAAAAATTTATTCATTTTCTACGGCAAAACCATAAGACTGCTAGGAAGAAACAGCAAAAACAAAACATGTAAAAAATTCCCAAAATAATAGCTCCTTGAGTTTGTTCGAACTTTTCAGCTGCAAAAATTTCATTGTCGTTTAAATACATTTTAGTCTAAAAATCCTTTAGTTTGTTGGGGAAATAAAAATTCCAATAACTCGGACTAAACCGAACCTCAAAAAAAATGAAATCGCAACAAAAATTTTATGATCGCTTTAAACTGTCAAATCAGATCGAAAACTTGTGATTTCCGGCATCCCTCTTTCTCAACGCCTTGGACCTCTCTGTCGGCGCGGATCAACCGGGCGTCCGTGCCATGGTCTGATAGGCCATCGAACCTGGATCTGACAAAAAAAAATGCAATTGAAATAAAAAAGTTAAAAAGAAAAAAAGATTTACCCGGTTGAGTGGCATTGCGCGTGCTTGTGCCACTGGATTTTGGGCAGCAAATTGTTGTTGAGCATGTTGCAACTTAAAAAATTGGACAATTATAATGGAAATTTGGGGTTGGACATAAAAACTACAGGCAGTGGCGGAGGCGGTATGTGCACAGGATGGAACTAAAAAAATGCGAAACATTAGAGCTTGTGTTGTTATCTTAGCACAACTACCGCAACCGGCGGCGGTTGCATGTGAAACCGATGCTGCTGCAAACCCTAAAAATCAGAAATTATAACAGGATATCAGGTAGCGGCCAACGCTACCGGTGGAGGGGGTTGCATGAAAAGCTGTTGAAACTAAAAAAAGCTGGGAATTTTTGAACCGAATTTTGGTGTGAGCAAAAAACTACCGCTGGCGGTGGAGGATGCATGAAGAACCGATGCGCCACTGGCGGCGGAGGGGGCCAAAAAAAGTGTTGGCCAACGTTTGGCAAATGCGGCATATGAAACTGATGTGCCTGAAAAAAAAGCTCTGAATATTAGAAAAGAAGTTTTGGTCTGACACGAAATTACCGGCAGATGGGGTGGTGGTGGAAGGTAAACATGGTGCATCTGAAAATGCTCCAAAATAGAACTGATTTTTGGTTTGAAACTCGACCACTTGCGGGGGAGGCGGGGGCGGAATGTGCACATTTGGCAAATAAACAACGTTCTAGAAAACAAAACAACAGAGAAAATAGGCGGAGACAAAAATGATAAGCTACCTGGTGATTGAGCGGTTCCGGGCCCAGGTCTTCCTCTTCGCCAAAACCATCGTCATTTTCTTGCTCCTCCTCAAGCCCMGGTGGCGGAGGTTCGTTGCCTGCAATAGGTTTCGATTAATGTGTTTCAGTTCCTTAAATTTGTGGGTCTAACCATAGTTTTGTGGCGGCGCGATGTCTTGGCCTATTACCGGTATAGGCTGTTGGACTTCAGCCTGGTTTTGCGGGGGGGAGCCGGGGGGTGTAGGCGGGRRCTTTGGGCGATTTTCGAGAACCCAGTCACTGAATTTCAGTGTAATGTTAAAAGTGGAAAATATTGAGGATTACTTGAACGCGCGCAGAATTTGCGGGTCGTATGCCACTGCGGCATTAAAGCGTGTAACKTCTTCAAAATAGAGCGGGCCGTAGCCCTTAGAAAAGTTGAACGCCATTTTAGTAATTTTGGCTGAAAATCGGGTCGGCATTTAGAAAGACATAATAGAGAGAAAACTTTTAGGGGTATAACGGGTGAAAAAATAAGTGCCTTTTAAGRATGCCAAAGATAGCCAATAGAAAAAATGAAATGCCTTTTAATAAATTCGGTTGAATCGGTTCGACATAGGAGGACMGAATAGAGAGAAAGAAAAATAGAGGAATATAGCCGGTGGACATTTTTWWRRAWKSCYWAAWWRGSMARGRAAAAAAGAATTGCCTTTTAATGGCTGAAATTTGAGAGGGATTTAAGACGACCGAGTATTGCAAATGACATAAAGTTTGAGATCTTGCCTGATACACCCCATCCAATGTTGATGTGCCAGCCGCCCCGCCCATTTCCTATTTGCCAAAAAAACGTGAAAAATGAAAAACGAGAATGATTGATTTGAAGAGGTCAATCGCTAAATGACAGGTTGCAGCAGAAAAAAAGCTGCAGAACGAATTGCCAGTCGGAGGCACGAGGTGCCCTCCCCCCCCCGCGTCACGTTTAAGTTGGAATGCGACGCCAGATATTTGAAGATAAAACAATGCCGAATCAACGAATGTTCTGTCCCAAAGCACCATGGTCTCCCTCGCATACTTTGATTGACAGGCCTCGGCCATAAAAAACTGCGCCCGTGACAGGTGTGAAAAAGTGATTGATGGGTTTGTGCAATGGGCGAATTTGGAACTTCAAAATGACATGAAAACTTTTTTGGTGATTAATGGGGTTTTAAGATGCGGAAATTAGGATGACATGGAAATATCGAAAATAAGATTTTGGACCAATTTTTTTGGTAGATGTTTGGGGCCGGATTACTGGCCAGGGATTCTATTTCCTTTCAATATCCGAATCTTTWACCCAGCTATTTGGTTTATTTGTGTCTGMTATCCATCGTACTAAATGTTCTTTGGCCCCTTTTCGAACTCGTGTTTTTAAAATCTCAGCAAGACGGGCGTTCTCCGATACTCTTACAAGCTCCTCATTATAGAAAATACCTTTTATGTTTTCACCGTTAAGATCTTCAATACGATAAGATTGGGGTACGGTCGAAAGGACTTTAGCAATTTTGAATATTTCCTCTGTAAAATTCGGGTAATACCCTTTTGCAAAKGTTCCTTTTTCTTTGGTAATTCTTACCGTTTCTCCGATTTTAAATTTTGGTTCAGTTTTTGGCATTTCTTTTTCTCCATACATTTTTTCCCATAATGCTCTGGCATTTTCAAAATTTACGGAGGTTGGTTTCATCCCCGTTGTTCGATGAACGCTATTATTTAKGTTTTTAACGATTTTATCTATAACATCAACCCATCTACGGGTATCCTTCTGAGTAAAGTATCTGTAGAGACGCTCTTTTATTGTTCGATTAGCYCGTTCAACTAAACCGGCATGAAGGTGAGGGCTATGCATAACATGTTTTWTTATGGTTTTGGCKTTGAAATAGGCTTTCATTTTGTTAGCTTGAAATTCTAACCCRCTATCACTATATATTTTTATTGGTAAAACATTGGCCTTTTTGAATACCCATTCAAAAGCCTCAATCATATCCTCACTTCTTTTTGACTTTACAGGGGCAACAAAAAGCATTCGACTCAGAACCTCTATGCAGACTAATAAATATTTATATCCTCCATTATGTTTGGTTAGTTGATCAAAAATACAAAGGTCGCATTGCCAGTCGGTATGAAAGCCGCTGGGGACTGTCTTTAACCTTGGGTTTGGTTTTCGAATAGGTTTGTGGAGAGTGTAAGTTTTCTGTTTTTCGAGAAAAATGGTAACGTGCTCCATKTTAATTTTTGGATTTACCTTYCTTGCTTCYTCTAAAATTTTATTTATTCCCGCAAAACTTGCCGGAGATTTGAGATCGWAATAAACTTTTGATAAAATTTTATCTATAGCCTTGCCCATATTGTTGGTTTAAAAAGCTTCTTTTCTCGAATGATACCGATTGTTTTTATAGGTTTTATATTGATCAGCTNAAATTTTATCTATAGCCTTGCCCATATTGTTGGTTTAAAAAGCTTCTTTTCTCGAATGATACCGATTGTTTTTATAGGTTTTATATTGATCAGCTACCGCTCCGCGCATTGCAAAAAAAATAAAATTTAATATCTTTTCGTGGATCGGTTTGTGAGGGAGGGAGGGGGTTGTGTCGACAGGTCGAGATTTTACACCGGGATTGTGGGTTCAACACTTCTAATACGTTCAAATGAAAAAATAAATAAATAAATGACTTTGTCCTAGGTATCTTTTTTAAATCAAAATGAAATAAATTAAAGATCAAACATGTGCCCATCTTTACCGGATGTTCTCATTGGAATGGATGATATCCTGGGTAGACTACAAGATTATGCTTTTGTGCTCAGTATTGCTAAATGCCAAATAAAAACCATATAGCAACTATTTGTAAAATAATGAGAACTTTTCTCTTGCTTTTAAAATCAAAAAATTATAAAAAATTTAAATGAATTTGTAGTGCTAATTTAAAAAATAAAAATTAGTAATAAAAATACTATAAAAAGACAACAATTGCTTTTAAATTAATTTAACACGTTAATAATGGTTAACTTTACTTTAAAAAAATAGAAAGTTGAAGATATATAACCAAATAAAAAAATTAATAATTGTTAGAATCAAAATATTTTCTAATAACGTGTAATGAGATGTGCTATTATAGCAAAAATTATTCCAAAACTGATGTAACAATATTTTGACGCTATGTGTAAAACTAAAAAATTATAGATTAAAAATATAAATGAACATGAGCTATTACCCGAATGCTTCCTCTCTTTTCTCATCAACATACTTGAGTCCAACTTTTTATAAAAGTCATATTAGATTTTTTAACTTGGATTTCTTAATTCATGATGTTGTTTTTGGTAGTTCATATTCGTCTTAGTTCGTACATGTCAATTTTGCATGTCACGTTTAATTAGTGCTTCCATTCATTGTTTAGGTTGATGAAAGCTTAGTTTAGCTTATGTTGGCTTATCCAGGCGTGGACACGGTTATGAATTTCCTTAACCGTAACCGCCCGTCCTCAAACACTTAGAAACGTTAACCGTCCGTAACCGCCCGTCCTAAAAATCTCATAACCGTTAACCGCCCGTATCCGCTCGTCCTCAAAATCTCATAACCGTTAACCGCCCGCGGTTAACCGCATTATTTAAAAATCAATAAAGTTTCCAGATTTCGAACATTCGATTTTTGAAAACTATTTTTTCCGATCGTGATGTGGCGTCTTTCTAAAATTAAATCAAAATTGATGTGTATTGAACTTAACAAGTGATTTTTATCAGATTTTGTCAATGAATCCGCCCGTCCTCAAACACTCGTAACCGTTAACCGACCGTAACCGCCCCGTCCTCAAAATCTCATAACCGTTAACCGCCCGTAACCGCGACCTTTTAAAATTCCATAACCGTTGACCGCGGATAACGGCGGTTATCCGCGGATAACCGCGGTTACGGGTAACCGTGTCCACGCCTGGGCTTATCAATAAGCTCGGTTAAGTTGTCTCTTATTAAAAATTAAAAAAAATTGTGTTCATTGTAATTGGTTAATTCCAGACATAAGTTAGAAAGGTCTATTAACTTTTTAATCAATTGCAGCCATTCTTTCCATCCACCGCTCGCTGCAGCAATTCAAATGTCTGTTTTTTTCTGCCAGCCGGGGATGGCGTTCGTTTTCCCATCGCCGGAGGGGGGGAGTGGGCAATAATATCGATTTAAAGATACTTCCAAACTAAAAAAATATCCACGGCCAAGGTTTGAAGAGTTATAAATTGGCTTAACCCGATAGTTGCCCCTTTTTCTTTTACATATATTGCACTGTGAAATTAACTGTTTGAAGAACATTTTACAGATCTCAAATTCAAACATAACTTGTAACTCATATTAAATTATTCTGATTATCAAAAAATGGCCAAAAATTGCAAAATTGAATAAATTATCAAATAATTCATAACAAAAAATCAAATAAATAGAAAAAATTGCAAAATATTTAAATTTTGCTTAACCGTATTCTTGTTATATTTTAAATTTTTAACATAATTATCCAAACTCTTTCTATAAAAATATGATTTACATTATATCTTAGATTTAAAAAGGGGCACCTATCGGTTTAAGCCAATTTATAAACCCTTCAAACCTTGGCCGTGAATATTTTTTTAGTTTGAAAGTATCTTTAAATCGATATTATTGTCCACCCCCCCCCCCTCCGGCGATGGGAAAACGAACGCCCATCCCCCGGTTGGCAGAAAAAAGCAGCCATTTGAATTGCTGCAGCGAGCGGTGGATGGAAAGAATGGCTGCAATCGATTATAAATTTAATAAAATACCTTTCCAATTTATGTCTGGAAATWAACAGCAAAACATAGATATTACAATGAACGCAAATTGTTTTTGGTTTTTTTAATAATTAGTATTGGAGACACCTGACCGAGCTTATTAACAAGCCTACATAAGCTAAGCTATGGTTTCATGAAACCTAAAGAAAATTTTTATAAATGATTGATTTATCGTTAAATTTTTTTTGCAATTTATTTTAAAAAAATAATGAAGAAGTTTCGCTAMTAAATATATCTAAATTGATTGTTAAACAAACTAAAAATCTAATAACAAATAATAATCTAAAAGCAATTGAATTACTGGGCTACTTTGTTCTGTGAAAAAATCCGAATCATAAATCAATATTTTAGTGGGKTTGCTTGTTCAGTAGGATTGGAGGTGTTTGGACAAAAAATGTGCCGTGTATTTATCACTATCGTATTAAAACATTAAGTTTCAACAAATTAATACCAAATGAATTAAGATTTAAATAATATAAATAAAATAATAAAAATAATAAAAATTTTGACAATATTGTAGTTAAAACAACGAATCTATATGTGATTAAAAAATAAATTAATAAAATATAACTCTAATATTAATCCTTTCAATATATTTACACACAAATCAGCATTTTCTACACACACACACACACCTTAGACGAGAACTATAAATTTTGTAAACAGTTTAAAAGTGGATTGGCTCGCATGAACCGCCTCATTGTGAGAAAAGTTGGCTGGCTTAATAATTAGGCTAATATAAAAAAGCATTTAAAGATTTGTAAAAATTATATTAGAGCCAAAGGCCGATAAATAAAAGTTTTAAAAAGCGCTATAAATCAATAATAAACGGGATGCCCGTAGTCGCGATGTATGTCCCAGTGTGCCAAATTGATGTAGTAAATTCTCAATTTACATAATCAGAGTGCGTCAAAGAACATTTAGACAATTTTTGAAAAAATATTTTCCATAAATTCTAAAAAACGATGAGCAAAAGAAGATACGAGTTTTTTACAATTTTATAAAAATATAAACAAATAACATTAATATGTGTTTATTGATAATACAAAAAAAAGAAGCTAAATAACAAAATAATTCAAATAAATATACATATCAATGGTTAAAACCAAACCTTAGGACCCAAAGTTCTTTCAAAATTAAAAAAAATACAATAAAAATATTTAAAAAATAAAGTAAAGATCATAGTAAAATTTTAAGGAGTTTAATATCGGATTATGGAATCGAAGAATTAAGACAGATATATTTAATTTAAAATTATAATTCCTAAAATGTTCTTTAAATGACCCCGGTGCCGGCGACATGGCTGAAAGGCAAGACAAGCAATGTGCGAAAACGTTCAAGCTGGAAATCACAAATTTAAAAGTTTAAAACGTAATCATAAGAAAATAAAACATATAGACCAGAAGCATTTACATTGTGTAATTTTACAGTAGGTAAAACAAATTTATCTAATTTACTACATAATAAGGCAAACTAAATTAATAAAGCTTTATTAATAATAATTTACAATTTAACTTGTTTCAAACAATGAATTTTAATTAAAATTAAAATAAATATGATGCGACAGACAGCTGTAAGTATCTGCGAAGAAAAGAGCAAATAAAAATATCTAAAAAATTAAATAATTATTTATATTTTATTGATTACTTACAATGCCAAATGTTGTTGAAAATTTATCAACAAATTTTAGTCAATGTTTTGGTTCAAGATTGAGAATGGATCAAAAGAGATAGTATGACTAAATAACCGGAGAAAATTACATAATAATATTTATTTAAAATATTAAATTTAAACCTTGTAGTAAATTCTCAATTTACATAATCAGAGTGCGTCAAAGAACATTTAGACAATTTTTGAAAAAATATTTTCCATAAATTCTAAAAAACGATGAGCAAAAGAAGATACGCGTTTTTTACAATTTTATAAAAATATAAACAAATTCAAAATTTAATTAATAGTTTAAGACACTATAAAACAACTTTGATTTTTATAATGATAATTAACATTAATATTTGTTTATTGATAATACAAACAAAAAAAAAGCTAAATAACAAAATAAAGTAAAATGGTTCAAATAAATATTTAAAGGTTTTCAGCCAATATGAGAAAAATAATTAACGCAGCTTCAGGGATGTATTTGTACAAGGACGAATTCACGGGAAGGAAAGGACCTGCGATTTACCACTTACCCACATTGATAAAATTTATAATATAAAAAACCAAATAACATCACTGAAAAAGGATATATTATGGAGAAAACTTAAAAAAATAATCTATATATTGATAACAGTAAATTAAATTAAAAATAAATGCAGATACAAATAAGAAATTTTTCTAAAATAAGAGACCATAAATAAATTATGGGCAACTTGTAGTGAAGTTTTAATGCAGCTATAAGTGATAAGCCTGGTATGTGGATAAGAAGTTCCTACATCAGATAATTATAAACTTGAAACAATTGAAAAAAAGATTTTGATTAACGAAAAAGCACTTCAGCGCCGAAGAGGCACTAGGACGGATCAGGAAGATTTTTTATTATAAGTTTTTTTAGCGAAATTAAGTGTGCATAAAAAAGTACGAAACAAATTCCATCAAATCTGTAAAAAATATTACTTTAAAATTGTAAGGAAAATTAATAAAGTTGACAAATTTTGAAGGTTTTCACGGAAATAAAAAAATTTCGGCCCTCAAATTTGCATTTAATTTATGGCTATGTAGCAAAAGTTTTATCACATAAATTTGAAAGCAACAATTTTAAATTAATTAAAAAAAAATATAGAGAAACATTAAACATTATATCATAGAATATTATGCAATTAAGCAAATAGGAACAAAAAAAAACTAAATTATTTTATTAAAACGGCTTAATATTGCAAAAAACCCGACAAACAGCAGATCCTTATCAAAGCATCATTATTAGACAAAATATTTGCATAATAAAATCCTATTAATAAGTAACCCAAAAGTGGAGATCAGCTATTTCTTCGGTGAACTTATTGTAGAGGAAAATTTTTTACTTGCTATTAATGTTTTAAAATAATTTGTAAATAAATATTATTTTTTTTAAGCAATATTCAAACTGTTTTTATTTTAGCGGACCATATATTAAGAAAATACAAAATTCATGTAGTAATATATATTTTTTAGTTGGCACAATTTAAACTTATTTAAACATTCTAATGATACCTTTATTCCTGGTCACTTATTTTATTTAAAATTTATCACAAAATATTTTACCGCTATTCCACATAATTTACATAAAAAATTAGATTTTTCTTTATTTAATACTGTTAAAGGATAATTTCGAGGCAACCGGCTTTAAAAAATTGTATAAGAATTATTATTGAGTTGAGGACATCATGATATTATATATAATAGAATTTTAAATATTTACATGTAAAAATATACTCAATAAGAATAACTAAAAAATATAAATTACAAAGTGGTCTCAACTTAGCATAATTATATTAATTAAATAAAAATAAGCTAAAAGATTTTATCGAAAATTGTTAAAAATAAGAAAGTACCAAAACAACTATGTGTTATAGTTGCATAAAACTGTTTATAAACACCATTAAAAATAATATTTATTGTCGAATTATATTATTAATTTAAAGTAGCACAAAATGTATTTAAAATTGCATTTCAGAGAGCTGTTCATGTGTAAATTGGTTTAAACGTAAAAAAAATTAATAATTTTCGTAAATTGACTGAAAAAAATTTCAAACAGCTAATTCAGAAACATGTAAATAAAATAAATGTTAACTCAATAAAATAATAAAATAAAAATTATTAAACCAAAAATCTTTTAATAACTTTTATATACATCTAAAAATAAATAATAACATGCAAAGAATTTGTAGCAAAAGCTTGTAACAAAAACTCTATAATAACAAAAAGACAATTAATAAAGTACATTGCTCTTGCTGATTTAAAAGAGTATAAAGCTATAAGATTTGTTTCATAATACATATTAAATTTCTATTTCTCTAAAAGCAAACTCACCGCTAGAGATGAACATCCTGAGGTCAAATCAGTATCAGCTCGCTTTTTGTGTATGAAATTCCTTCAAGCTACCATAATGACTAGAGACCGGATTATATGTTTTTTGCATATTTTGTATGCTCATATGTTCTGAGGAATACGGCTTAAAAATAGCCTTTTCGCGTTGGTTTGAGCTTTTTTGGTCAAGTTTAAAAAAACATATTTTGCATATTTTGGGGTTCCTGCATATTTTTTACATATTTTGCATATTTTGGCATATTTTGCATATTTCGAGCATATTTTGGCATTTTTGACCAAAAATTTGTAAAAATGAACCCAAAATCATGGATTTCTGGCTGTTTTTGAAAAATAATTCATATTTTTAACGATAAGTTTTAGTCATTTTCGAAAAAAATGCTTGAAGAATTGAACATTTTCATAAAAATAAGGGGAAAAATCGCGCGCTGAAATGGCTCAGCGCTCGAGTGGCTGGCGCGGAGATGGCCATCTGGCGATGAATTGGCCTGACAGTTA
>MEIZ01000103.1:202084-216543 GCA_001723225.1 Globodera ellingtonae | reverse complement strand
ATTCATATTTTTAACGATAAGTTTTAGTCATTTTCGAAAAAAATGCTTGAAGAATTGAACATTTTCATAAAAATAAGGGGAAAAATCGCGCGCTGAAATGGCTCAGCGCTCGAGTGGCTGGCGCGGAGATGGCCATCTGGCGATGAATTGGCCTGACAGTTAAAACCACCGTCCATTTTTCGATCTTTTTCAACTATCCAAAAATGATAAAATAATACGCGAAAAAGCTTTAAAACTACTTAATTATACGTTAAAAGAAGAAAAAATTAAGTATTACGCAAATTAGTGCACCAAAAGTGCCATATTTCGGTGCATATTTCGGCATATTTGGTGCATATTTCGGCATTTTTGGCATATTTTGATGCATATTTTGGCCTTTTTTGGAGCATATATATGCGCATATTTGGCGAATTTTGGAGCATATCGGTCCGGTCTCTAATAATGACAAAAATTAAAAAACGCATATAACTATAAAAAAAAAAGACTCGCGTGCTTGTTTACAAAATATTCAGTTTTATTTGCAGTTTTTTTAAGAACAAAAGAACATATTAATTTAACTTATGCTATAAATAAAACAAATTTTATTAGCTAAAAATTTAAGTTGCATTTTAGAAACCACTAATTTTTAAATGTTAATTTTAATAATCGGATGTACAAAAAGAGATTTTATAAAAATCAATTTATAATTTTTAGACTTAATTGAAATCCGAATGAATGCGTATATTTTCAATATTTTTGGGAACCGAAGTTACTGTATCGGCGTGATTGGGTCCGCTCCCCACACATCAGTATTCAGTAATAGCGGTATTATTTTTTGTCTATAATTTATATGTTTGTTTTTACATATAAACAGTCATAATTGTAATTGTTAATTTCTTGATGGTAAGAATCCGTCAAAACACTTAAAAAGAACCTTTGCAGATCCTGTCCTGGCACTTGATCAGTTTTCGAATATAAACTTTATAATTAAATAATTATTAAATTTAAAGAATAATAATAATTTAGCGAAGAAAGCAAAAGGTGCTTACCTTAAATTAGAACTTTTTACCTTAAAATTTTTAGCAATGATAAAATGGTTATTAAAACTGCAATGATACTAATTAAACCAACATATTGATACAAACTTTCCAAGATTATATAATTCCCCCCGGCTTTGAAAGAGACTTTTATTGTAATTAGAACATTTGCAGCTTTTAAGAAAAATGATTTTTTGATAGCTAAGAAACTTAACTTTCTGGAAATAATAGTAAATTAACATTAATATAACTATTATTATTGAACTAAATATGTTTTTTTTGTTTATTTAAAGGATATTAACAACGGGCTACTATTATAAAAAATATTTTTAAAAAAATCAAATAAAACATCCATTTCGGAACAGATTAAGATCTTTTCAAAATTTTTATTCTTAATGCACGGATGATGTTGCCTGATTAATTGCATACATAAAATATTTTTAATTATAAAATATGCTAATCGAAAATCAAAAATTCCAAGCATCAAATATAATTGTTAACTCATTTGGCTTGCACGGTAACGTAATAAATTTACCTCTAAACCAATTACTAAGAGATAAACATTTAACTGACACAGGTTCTAACCATAGAACAAAGGGAATTGAAAAAATTACAAAATTTTTGTTTGTATACATAAAAATTCGAAAGGTCTAACTTGACAAAAACAAATGCATGTCACGAGAACAAAAGTCTATTGAATGCACTTTTGACCGCTGAAAAAACATATAGCCTTGTTCATGTTGCAAACTCAAAACCTCATTTGCGTTAAAATCAAAATCTTCATGAAATGATCAAAAGTTTAATATTACCCAATAAAAAGTAAATAATAATTACCGTTTGAACATTATAGCTTTTAAAATGTTACTAACTTTGTATATGCTTGATTTGTCAAATTATTATCACCATAAATTAATAGGCTCCGATCTCGTGAAAAATGATCAACATTAATAATTTAGTTCTTGCTTTGATTTTGTAAATAAATAAAAGGGTTATCTTTTATAAATATCTTACGGCAGTATGATTAAAAGTTAAATTCTGACGACTTTTGCGCGATGTTATCGAAAAAATCCTTCTATGTAAGCGGAGATCATTTAATAAAAAACATACTCAAACTATAAATGACATATAAACAAAAAAATAATTGAAAACGAAAACAAGGAAAGAAATGTAAAATCTCAATTTAGAAAATAAATGATTAATAGTGATGTCATAAAAGCAAAATATCAAAGATTACAATGGGAAATAAACATAAAAATTTAAAAAATTTTGGTTCAAATAAAAAAATTAAAATAAAAAAGAAATACAAAAAATAACATTTAAAAAAAGCCATGAACGGAAGTATTTTGTCAAATATTTGATAATGCATGATGCCGAAAAAGACATAGCGATCATGAAAAGAAAGAAAATGAGTATTCAAAATGCTAAAATCACTTTTTAATATATCCAAAAGCTTTAAAAGTCTTCATTCCATCATAAATAAAATTCAATGTTTAGGCTTCACAATTACAAACTCTTTTTAAGCCTAAAACCAAATAATCTTGAAAAGCATTAGAAAGTATTAATATGAAGAGCAAACTTAAATCAAAAATAGAAATTAGTATAATCACAAACAAAAAACTGAATTAATTAAAGAATAAAACATTCATTGAATTTAAGATGCAAATTATTTGCAATTAATAAATAAAACAACGGGCCACCAATGCGAAAACTGGCCGTCCAGAAAGATTTTAGGGCGTTGCGCACATGCGAGCAATTTTGTTTATTAAGCGTAAAAGTTAATAAATTTTAATTTTTTAAAATATTACATTATGGTGTATAATACTCGATTTGAGAAAATAAACAATTATAAAAATAAATTAAACATACTATAATCCACGAATTGTTAAAGAATATTGTAACGGTCAGATGCAAACTAAAAAAATTAATTATCCACCTCGGTTACTTAAATTAAAACTATAGAATAATATATAATAGATAATAACAAAAATTACAATGGTAAAAAATATCGGATTTTCGTCCATCCAATTATTTGGAATTGTTTATTAAAAAATCAATTTAAAATTGTACTGTTTAAAAAATCTAACTAAATTCTAATAACATAATAAAAATTACTAAGTAAATTAAAATAATGCAATAAAACTGCTATATCAACAAGATGAATTTAATAGCATATTAAAAATCTTACAAAAATGATAAAAAAGATATTAACGAATTATAATCATTCATTATAAAGGATAGCCAATTAAAAGTTTATGGGATTAAGAAAGTCTTAAAAATGAAAATGCGCAAGCAGGAGTCTTCAATGCGGATGCTTTCATTAAATTTCAATTGCGCTGGATGCGGTACCCTCGAACCAATATCGAAGCGGTAAAAATATAAAAAAATTGAGGATTTAAGGCGGGTTTTGATCTGTTGAAAAAGGTTGCCGAGTCTGGGTATTGCAAATATTAATTTGAATTGTTATATTAATGTAGAATAATAAAATAATTTATATCTATTTCAATCAATATAACTTAACACAAAAAATTTTGTTTGAAAAAATGGAATTGGAATTTGGAAAATAAATAATATTAAAAAAACATTAGATTTTGCGTGTTCCAAATTCTTTAAATTTAAAAAAATGAACCTCTTAGCAATTATATATTATTTCAATATTTATTGTCTAGCCTTTTCACTAGATATTTTAAGACTAAACATAATAAACCGACCGGCATTTTTTTCATTAAGGAATTCTAGCGATTTTGAAATTTGGTTGATTTTTTATATTTTTTGATTCTTTTTTCCTTTTAACTTTAGATGACTAAATTGTTTTTATACAACACTTTGGTTTTAGAATACAAAATCTTGTTAGACAATATTGGGGTAATCATAATTACCGAACTTTGGGTTTGTAGACGATAAATTAAATTTTATTAGCCAATTCATTTTAATAATCTTACTTTTCTTTTTAGTAATTAGTAGAAAGGAATATATTTATTGTTAAGCAAAAGCACTAAGATTTTAGTAAATGAGTCGTCAATCTGGAAAATATTGCCCAAAATTGGCTATTCATCGAGTCCATCAAGCTCCTTGATGTTTGCTTTGTTTGTAGCATTCGTTGTCACCGCGAATTAATTTAGTATAAATATAATTCAAAATCCTCATGCCTCGACATGCCTGTATAATGAACATTTTTGGCTTTCCGTTTCCAGAATAGAGTTTTTAAAATATTTCTTTTAAACGGGGAAAATTCTATAAACATCGAAAGGTCAGTTAAATATTTTCGTTTATTTACTTATTTGTTTAACTTTTTTTGTTTGAATAACATCCTATTACGTTTAATTATTTGTTTAAAAGTTGCTATTTTTTATTTTTAGCTTTTAATTATATGGCCCCAACGCAAAACTTAAATCGTCTCAGCAATTACTCACAAAAAGTCGGAGAATGATAAAATAGCAACAAAAAAAAACAAAGATTTTAAACATAAACAAATGTTTTAATTGATATACTCATATTCGGGCTTTCATTAAGGATGAGGAGACTTGCCAACTATTACAAAAATTAATTTTAATTTTTATAAAATCAAAAATTTAAGCCATTTTAAAGTAAACAATAAAAGTACGACTTTTCTCCTCGCTGGCCTTATTTAAGACAACCTTCTAAAAATGCCCCTAGAAAGAGCAAATATTCAGATTTGAAAAAAAATATTACGTTGACTTTGTTAAATAAATATATTTAACGATTCTAGAATAAACTTGATTTTAGATTTGATCAGCCAATGTAAAAACATATTAGAGTTAAAGAGCTTATTTGATGGGAAGTGTTGCATCAATTCATCACAATTTAAAAATACAAAAAATATAATTACTACATTCAACATAAAATCTCGAGCGACTAATCAATGAATTGGATTATAACCCACACTAAAAATTATAAAGCGCTGATTCAAAATAAGGAAAATTCAAAAATAAATTTTCTACATAAAATAATCTTTACATAAACTATCAGTACAAAAAATGAAATGTAAAGTCGCTAGAACTTCGACTTCGAAGTCACAAATTTAGAGGAACAGCTTGGAAATGAGGGCGAGACTTCAGCTGTTGAATTTTTTGCTGATAAAATAAAAACTTGTTTAAAATGGCGATGGAAAGGGATTTGAGTTTTCGAAGAAACCAATAAGTTTTAGCAAATAATAAAATTAACGCAGAATATTATTGAAACAAAAATCTTTAGATTATCAGAAAATATCTTTAATAAATACTGGAAAAAGTGCACAATTCATTTTTATTTACATATTTAAAACACAAACATAATGATTAAACGTCATCTTCCAAAATCAAAATTAATTAATAAATGAGTTTGAGCGTAAATGGATAGCTGGATGTATATAGATTTGGTCTCATGAAAGGCACAATAAAAATTATAACATTTTAATGTTGCAAACCACGAGCCAAGAAATACGAATTTTCAAAATTTATTCACAAAAAAAATTTATCTCATTATATAAAATAATCAACGAACATAATGTTTACACTACGATTTTTATAAAAAGAAAAAGTCTAGCCCAAAATGTCCTAATTGTGTAAAATTCCTTTAGTTAATAAAGTTTATGATCTAACTAATAAATAAATCGATTAAACAGTTAAATAAATTTTATATGTAAGTAATTTTATATCGAAAAGCTAAATCAATTTAATTTATGTAATAAAAAATTATAACACAAAAATTACTATTCAGCAAGGCAACGCAGATTCCATTCAATTCGATTAAAATTATAAAAACGGGTTTTTGTAATCAAATAAAAACAAGCGGTGAGTGCGACGGTCCGGGAATAAAATTAACATTACCGCATTTCTTTTAAAAAATTACGAATTATATTAGAAAATTTAATCCAATGAAAATAAGTTATATACTTTGTATATAACCATTTGCATTGTTAAGTGTGTAAATATTAGCAAGTTTGTTGTTGATATTCATTTATATTTACTTGGTGCCCAGATTCCATCATAAAAAATGTAAAGGAATATTTGCAGATAAAATAAAGTTTAATCAAATTTGTTTTTTTAACAACTTAAACAAAAATTTAATTTTAGATTTTATCTTTCTTGCGATGTAATATTTATCAACAAAATATAAATGACAAAATTTTATTGAATAGTTTTTTTTTGTTAAATAATTTTCAATATAAACGAATGACAAATATTTTGTTTTTATTAAATTTATATATTTTTTTCTATTATATTACATTTAATCAAACATTTCCCTGTTTTAACGAATATGATCAGTAATACCTTATAATACGGACGTTTGTGACATGCTTCCACATTTGTATTTTTTTAAAATTAAGAAATAAAGTTGGGTCGCGAAAGCGAGAAAAATTAAAAAATCCCGTTCACCTGCTCATGAATGATCTCTGAAATCTGTTCATCGATAAATTTTCCTTCCAAAGCTATATAAATTCGCTTATAAGTTTTAACAATAAAAGTTTCAATAATTTGGTGTGATGTATCCAATTGGCCCGCCCGCCTTACAATTAATATATTATTTTATGAGTATATAAACTACCAATTAAAAAAATAATATTTTTTTCAAAAAAAGTTCATATTAACACGAAATTAAAAATTCTAGTATTGAAAAATAAATTTTAATATGCTAATGATTCATTCAACAAATCGACCGAATTCATATCATTCCTTGCATAATTGATATCAATAAAATTTTATACTCCTACAGCATAAAAACTAAAAAAAGTAAAAAAGGTCGAATTAGAAACAAGATACTATTTTATTTTTTAATTAAATCTAATAAAAAGATAAGAATGCTAAAAGCATTAAAAAAAGATGCTGAATAAACACAAAGACTTTGGACCAAAATTTATATATTATAAGGTAAAATCTTATATAAAAATTAATACGAACTAATTTTGCCTCGTTATTTTTTAAGTTTTGTAAATAATTTAAGGGGTTTTAATTATTTTTGTTCTCGATTTAAAGACAGCCGACGTGTTTAATCTACCCAATTCTTTTCAGCTTTCTATTATTCTTTTTTGGTTCATTCTATAAACCCAAAAACATATTCAAATTGGGCGTAGTTTGTGAGTAATTATTTAATACTATTGTTTTACAATAATTATCCTATACTATTTTTATACAACGCCTATTATTATATTGTTTAAAATTTAAATTGACATATTTTTTTGAGGTAGTAAATCAGAGCAGCGCTCGGTAATTTTAGTTATAAAACATTACTTTAATATGTATTTTTAAAAATTTAATATCTTTGCCCACATCTTTTCTAATAAAATTCTAATTCCAAATAATAATTGTAACAAGTTGTGACTAAAATCATTAAAATGCCAATATTTATTTGATAATATTTAAATATTGCTTCCCGGTACTCAAACAGCATAAAAACAATGCAAAAAGTCATTGCGGTTACCCTAAAATTGTATTTGTGCTTGAATAATTTGAATATCTCAAACAAAAAAAGCTGAATGAAATATTTATACAAATATTTCTTTAACAAACAAAATTTTAATATATCAAAGTGAGAAAGTTTGGGTTAAGCAAGCATAGCGGTCAATTTCGGACGACGCATCTTTTTAATGATGTGTAACTTCTAAAATCCAAATGAATAATTATTAGGTCCAAATAATAAGCTAAAAATAAAATAATATTCTTTTAAATTTAAAGGAACGACAATTTTCATGTGATTATAACGCTGCCGCCTTTTTATTTTATCAATTACCTTAACTACAATTTATCAATAATAAAGAAACGAAAATGAAAACAACCCTTTAAATATGCTAATGATATTACGAATCTCCGTGATTTGTTCGGCGGCACACAGTGTTAAGTTGGTTCTGAATTGACAATTATGTTTTGAGGACTAAAACATCACATAAAACTAATTATTGAGCAAAAAAATATACAATTTTAAACTCAATTAATTGACATAATAAAAAAATATTTGAAAATAAAACGATTTTAAAAATTCTAAAATGTAAAATATTGTGAAAAAACACAAACAAAATTAGTGCCAAAAAATAGACCATCCTTTAAAAACTTATACTGTTATGACAAAAAAAAGGGTGCAAAATTGACTTTATATATGTAAATTAAATTTATATCGATTGCAGCCATTCTTTCCATCCACCGCTCGCTGCAGCAATTCAAATGGCTGCTTTTTATGCCAGCCGGGGATGGGCGTTCGTTTCCCATCGCCGGAGGGGGGGGGGCAGTGGGCAATAATATCGATTTAAATATACTTCCAACCTTAAAAAATACCCACGGCCAGAGTTATAAATTGGCATAAACCGATAGTTGCCCCTTTTTTGAACTAAGTCTTAGAATCGCTTACCCAATCACTATAAAAATGGTTCAGGTCATCGTGTTTAAAACATTTTCTTTAATTTGATGCATTTATTCGACCAAAAAAGTAATAATTTGGTTTTCTATTACTTAGTAAATGTTATTTTAATAACTTTTTTGTTGACCTATCCTATCTATAAAAAATTGATTTACAGTATATCTTAAATTTGATTAAGCATTTCTTTTAATTCGCCAATATTATTTATGCTGTGTCCTTTTTGATTAAGCATGATTCAGACCTTAACATTTTCTTTCTTTTATTTTTGATATTCTTGGGGTTAGGTTTTTTGTCTAGTTTTTGCGGGATCATGACATTTTTTGTTTTATATTGACTTATTTATTATAAAATTTTATTAATAAAATAATTAAAATAAAATGATTCTAAATATGCAGATATGAAATAAATGATTGGTTTGCATTTTATTTTGCTATTTTTAAATTACGCAGATATTTTTAATGATTGTTTTTTTAATTTTTCAAGAGTTAAAGAAAAATTAAGTGAATCTTTCGATTTTATTAAAAAATCTTAAAGAAATGGTATAACAAAAACTTTTAATATGTCTATAAACTTACAACAATTCATTAAAGAAAGAATAAACGCAGCAAGAAAATAAATATAATAATAAAAAAATAAAAGTTGTGTCGTTAAAGCATACCAGCAGGGGCCTATTTCAATTGGGTCATATCTCCGATATGATCCTATGATACGATATCATATCGTATGCAAAATTTCTGTTTCAATTGAATCGTATGAAAAATCATGTGCCGCCCATGATATGTCATATGTGGGTGTCATATGTGCGGTTCAATTAGATCGGGTATGATTTCAGAGATATGTATGATATCACAAGTGAAATCATCCGCGGCACATGACTTTCCATATGACATATCGTGCGCTCGTTTCAATTAAAAGCGTGTCATAAATAGGATATGGCACGTCCCCTTACAGAAATCATATGCGGATGTATCCGCTCCAAAGCGGTGATTTTTTAGGAAAAATTGAAAAAAATTTTTTTCAAAATGTTGAAAACACACTTTTAGGGGTTTTCGGAGTCGTAGAATTCGAATCTGACTTCTATTTCGACCAATTTCGAACCCCAAACCGGGATTCGAACAATTTTCAAAATAATTTTTCTAGTCGTTTTTGGGGTCGTTGAATCCGAATCTGAGTTCTATTTCGACCAATTCCGAACCCCGAACCCGAATTCGAACAATTTTTTTAAAAATAAGAAAGTTTTTTAAAGGGCTTTCTGGGCATAGAATCCAAATAATTTTGACCAAATTCTGAATCCCGGACGCGAATTCGAACAATGTTTAGAAATTTTTCGCTTTTTTTATTTATACCACCAAAAGATCAAGAAATTTCTAAAAATTGTTCGTATTCGGGTCCGGGATTCAGAATTTGGCGAAGTCGTGGTCAGATTCGGATTCTACGGCCTAGAAATCCCTTAGAAAAACTATTTCGAATTTTTGAAAAATTGTTCGAATTCGGGTCAGGAGTTCGGAATTGGTTGAAATGAAAGACAGATTTGAATACTATGACCCAAATTCTACTTTTGATCACATTTTGGGATTCGGAAAGGGGTATTAGTTTCGTAAAAGGGGCATTGGTTACGGTAATGAGAGAAATCATATGTAGAATATGATATCAATTCGGTAAAAATTAATTGAAACAGCACCTATGACATATGATTTCTGCGTATGATGCCGTGTCACACGCAGCTGTCGTATGTAAACTCTGCCTATGATATCATATCCCAGCCAATACGACGCAGATATGACATATCATAGGATCATATCGGAGATATGATCCAATTGAAATAGGCCCCAGGTATCATCGCCATGTAAAATATTAATAATATTGAATTCTTCTCTAAAATCCAAATCAAAATTAAGATAATATGATATTGCTGATAATGTTCATTATTAAAATTTTATCATCAGTTAATTTAAATTCTGAATTAAAATAAAATTTAAACAAACTCATCAAGAATATTTTTATATTACAAATTGAATTTATAAAAGCAAATGCAATTGCGGGCCGGTCAGCAAACAAAAAATTAAACAAAGTGATTAAATTAACTCAACATTTCATCAAACGTCACTATGAATAAGAAAGCAGAACGTTTTCCTGCCATTTCATTTTGTTTTGTTTTTTATATGCGCCACAAATAAAAAATAAAAATTTAACATTGACTTGTAGAATTTGTACAGTTCAAAAAAATAACTAAAAATTATAAATAAATTCGACAGCAATGAATGTTGGAACACGGCCGAAATGGGAGGCCAAAGTAATTTATAAGATGAAGTCGTTAAAAATAACCAAAAAATGTTCATTATATTTCAGTCGCACACTATGCTTTCGAAGTGCATTTCAAGTGCCGCCGGTAAGTAGGAATTTGGTTCAACAGGTTTTTGTGAAAAGAGAAGCGAGATTTTTTGACCAAAACAATGACAATATATGGAATTGTAAAGAGTAAAACATTAAAACGGTGTTAAATACCAATATGATTAAAACTGAAAAAAAGTTAATTTAGAAAACCCAATCGAAAAGTCAACGCGTCATTACTTCGAATTTAAAAAAAATACATTCAAATTTGCTAATCAAAAATATATACATACCTAAAACAATCAATTAAATGCGAGCAAGACAATTATGCACAGTTTCTTTTCTTTAATAATCATATTATTGCTAAAAAATAAACATAAAAATCTCAAATTGCTCAATAATTTTTTAAAGCAATTTTCCTTAATTATGGCATTAAAGAGAGCCTATAAATTAAAAGACGGAAATTCAAAACAATGGACACAGCATGTGCAGCCCTACCCCATAGCGTGGCATTTTGGTCAAAAACAGCAAAATAATTGTTTATAAAGAAACATTAAGCTTTGTTCAMAAAAAAAAAAAAAAAAAAATTTTTGATTCGAATTAAAAAGTAGGTTTTTTAATCGGCAAAAACTCTTGACTTCTTAATTTTATAACAAAGATAAATTTGCTGTTATCATTTAATTTATGACTGGTTTACCAAGTTAAATATTTAGTTATCGAATAATAAACCAAACAAATGTTTTTTATCTTTCAACATAATTAAGTTTAAATTATCAATGTTTATTTTTATATAAAAACACCCAAAAGGACTTAAATATTTTTTTGATCGCCCAAAATATGCACTCATTTGTTGAACGGATTTTGCTTAGATGACGGAAAAGAAAGAATCTGCAATTGGATTCCGAAAAAAGATTTATGAATTTAAAAAAAACAGAAAAAAATTTCGCAAACTATGAAAGACGACCGCATTACAAATAAAAATTTAATTATTGAAGATGTACACGATTAGCAAAAAAAGTCCATTATTTAGAATGCTGATAAGAACAATCAAATTGCTAATGAAACTCCATAAATACGCAAATTAATTTATCTTAACCAGATGATTTAAGTAATTTCTCCAAAACAAAATAAAAYCTTTTAAAAAATTATAATTAAATTATTAATTAGAGATTGACCAAATATAAATATATTATTTTACAATTTGAATAAAATAATCCTGAACTAAATGAAAATTAAAGATTCAACAAAAATTGGAAACAAAGCCATAATATCGTATAGTAAACGCTGTGCATTGTATATCATGAATTAATAATGTAATTCACATTTTATAAAACTAGTTCTTAAMTAAACAGCGCGTTATGAGCTCTGGTTGAAATTTACACCGGCACTTCCAAGCCAACGGTTAAAACTATAAAATGTATTTATACTTATTCCAATTTAGTAAAAAATAAAACTTTAATTTAAAGTTGGCTTGTATAATATAAAGATTATTACATTTTAACAACTAAAGGAAACAAAAAAACTAAATACTATGATAATTTTTAAGTAAATCCCTTAAATCGATTTCTGAAATAAATGCTAATAAAACGCAAAAATAAAAATTCTTAGGAAATAGCAGAAAAGCGATTATTATACTCTCAATCCGGATTGCAACGCATGAATCTGGGCATGTATTCGCGTCATGGCTGCAATAAATCTGTTCGTTTTATCAATACAATGATTTCAAATTAATTGTGCTAAGAAGTTGTTAAACATTCTGAAATTGTTCTAATAAAAAATCTTGTTGAACGAAAAACCCGAAAAGCAAAATTGTTAAAATTAAAAAGTTTTTATKATATTTAATTAATATTTTTATAAAAATATAAACATTAAAATATATTATTTCTGCGTTTTAGAATCATTTTATAAAGTATTCCATAAATAACTAAATGCAATTAATATTTTTAATTAGACCATGAACTTTTATTTAATTAAATCAAATCTTAATTACCTATAATGCTAAAAAAAAGATTAAATTGTCTTTATTTATATTTGGGCCTTTCGGAGCGCTCAAACTTTGTATTTGAGACCCCTTGCTGAGGGGGATTATTTTATTGTTATATGATTTTTTAAAGCGAATTTTTTCCGATTGCGTTATTGTCTGATTAAATTTGATTTAAGTTTTTTGTCTGTTAAGCTCGCTCTTATTCTGATGTTGTGCGCCTTTACGAAGGCGCTAACCATGCTGGTATATTTTGTTTTTTATTCCAATAAAAATTTTATTGTAATTAATGAATTTAATTCTTGTGTWGACTTCACGGCATCGGTTCAAACTTATTARCAAGTTTTTAGTGCAGTGTCTATTGTCGTTATTTTACGATAAACACTTAAGTATATTTAATAAATAAAKGTGGATTRTTTTAAAAGACAATTGCTTATATGCTCCATTTTTAATTAGTACGGACCAATCTTTTCAAAAAGTAGCAGTTGAACAGAGTTTAATTGCTAGGTTGACCCTCCTGGAGGGTATAGMAATTTGTAGATTTGTATATGTTCATTTCGAATACTTGTTAATATACAGTCTTTATCAAATGTAAACTCCCGGAGGAAAAATAAAATGTGGACAACGTCAGTTTAGAAAGATAGCATGCCAATTTTACTAAGATAAAAAATAACAAACGCGGCAATATTAATTATTATCTGGCGCTTTTTATTATATATTTCTTTTAATATTTATTGTTATTTATGTTCAGGAATATTTAGCAAAACACAGACATAATTTTTTTACAGTTCAAGTTTTCAATTGATAGTTTTTTGCCAACCAGAAACATGCAAAATTATTGCTTTGTAATTATGCAACTTTATGAGCCATCCGTGTAAAATATCTAAATTATAAAAAATTACAATAATAATAATTAGATACAAATATAAATTGTAGAATTTGATGAGTAAAAAAACCGGCAAAAAAATGAGCACAAATATTTAATTACCATTTATCATAAAATATTAATAAATTCTTATGTAAGAAATTCATATATAAATGCAGAAAAAAATTCTATAGATAGGTGTTACAAACTAATAACTAAAAAACGGCTTTTTTGTTATTTTTATTTAAATATTGAATGAACGAATTTTTTATGCAGTCGGTCAGTAAACATATAAACTGACAATATGATAATTGTTATTTGGATAGCTAGCCTTAAAAGATTTGAGCATAAGCACAAGTTTAAGTTTAAAATCATGCTAACTAATATTTATCATGCTTTTTTTACATTTTTGCTCATTAAATTTGAAAAAGATATATATATTCAAAATAAAAATGAACTAAATAAATCTTTTTACTTTTAAAACTTCCAAATAAAAATTCAAGAAAAAATCTCTCAAAAATGTAATTAAATTAATTTTATT
The DNA here is from genome assembly GCA_001723225.1 of Globodera ellingtonae. Classification (NCBI taxonomy): domain Eukaryota; kingdom Metazoa; phylum Nematoda; class Chromadorea; order Rhabditida; family Heteroderidae; genus Globodera; species Globodera ellingtonae. The sequence goes on along the minus strand of MEIZ01000103.1, from coordinate 202,462 downwards.
ATACTTATGCACCTTAATGATTATTATAAAATTTTAACTAATATAACTATCAAATAAAGTGAGATTTAAAATTTAAGTATCTATTCAACCATTAACGAGGTAAAGAAACGTTGGTATCAATGTAACCCAACATTGGCAGAGATTGCAAACGCCTCATCGTCATTAAGTATTAATTAAAATAAAGCACTAAATGAGTTTATGTTTTTAAATCAAAAAAAATCGAGAAGCTGCCAGTTGACTGAGCTGCACTTGGACAGAAAAAAAGTGACGGATCTGGTCTATTCAAAAGGCTATCAATCGCTCATAAAGAAGTAMAATGCGCTGATCAACTGTGAGGAACACAAAAAAGATGTWAWYMWTTTTTTTTTKYGYGTKWWA
>MEIZ01000103.1:164238-185476 GCA_001723225.1 Globodera ellingtonae | reverse complement strand
CTCTTTTTAGCACACTATTTCTTCAAAAAATAAAATGTTCAAAAAAGTAACTAAAAAATTATTAGATGGGGTGCGTTGATGACCAAATTACTCTAACCGTCTGACTCTCTCTTTTTAGCACACTATTTCTTCAAAAAATAAAATGTTCAAAAAAGTAACTAAAAAATTATTAGATGGGGTGCGTTGATGACCAAATTACTCTAACCGTCTACTCTCTCTTTTTAGCACACTATTTCTTCAAAAAATAAAATGTTCAAAAAAGTAACTAAAAAATTATTAGATGGGGTGCGTTGATGACCGAATTACTCTAACCGTCTGACTCTCTCTTTCAGAAGTATCAGTATTTTTATGTAGAAATGCTAAACGCCTAATTTGAATGGCTCCATGATTTTTAGTATAATACTTTTATTTTAATGTTTACTTTTGCTATATAAATGTTTCTTAGTTAGCTTTTTCAATTAATAAAGATTTTTTTTTGGCAAATTGTTTTAAATTTTTTTTTAATATTAATTGGTTCACTGGTCAAGTATTTGCACATAGGACTCTGGTTTTTTAAATTATCGAAAATCTGTGCAATCACTTTCTCAAAAAGCCGATTAGAATTAAAAGTTTCTATTAAACATTATTAAACAATTTTTATGACGGGCCTCTCGAGAAACATTGGCGGAGCATGGGGCAATGCTTAACTTCGATAATTCGCGTGCTAGAAACTCGAAACTTTTGGTTAATTACTTATATCTATATCTCGTTTATTCACCAAAATTAATCCGGTTCCGGCATACAAACAGATTCTTATGAAATGCAATTTTATTTATAATGATAATTTAGTATTTTCAGATAAGTGGTTCATTGATTAGATATTTTTTAAATAAACAATTTTCGTCTTCAGTTTCTTATATTTGTTGAGAATGCTGTAATCTTGGCGAAGAATGTAGATTCCGTTTTTTTACTTTGAATATTTTTGGATTTAATAAAGCAATCGTCGCTTAATTCGTTATCATTTACATTTATTTAAAGTTGTTTGAATTATTGTTGATTTTTTTTTTATTTGTTTTTATCTGTTTAATATTAATACACAAATTACAAATATTAATTTATTAATTTTTTCTCTCAACTATTAAATATATTATTACAATGATACCTAGCAATTACAATGAAGTTGAAGAATGTAATTATTTAAATGAGCTAACTGTCTTATATAAATGCTTAATTAATTAATTTTCGTATTTTCGTTAAAATTGTAAACGTTCATATTCAGAAAACCATTCAAAATTTCAAGTCTTGTTTTTATTCCCCACACCAATAGTGATTTTTTGCTCTTCTTTGCTTTAAATCTAATTGAATAATTTATTGATTCTCGCTGGGCTTTTTAATTAATTTTACTTTATTTATGTGTATTCATTTAATTCACTGTTGTATAACATTTTATAATCTTTTAAAGATTATAGGTATATTTTAATTAAAATTTGGATATCTTAAATTATAGACTAGACACAAATGCCTTTTCATTCCATAATTAATTTTATCAACTTGGAATTTTAAATTTCTATTCATTGATTTATTCGATGCAAGTTGCATTTTATTGCATTTAAATTAAATTTTCAATGCTAAGGAGGCAAGATCCATGCCTTATATAGGGGGAAAATGGGGCGTAACCAATTGCGAAATACCTGTCACGTGCCAATCTGTCTGCCTCAGATTACGAAATAGCCGTCTGTCGCGACAGATTTCGTAATATATTGAAGGTCATCAATCATTTTTTGATTGACAGGTGACAGAATTTAAATAATTTTGTGAGTCATGTGATCGATTTTGAAATAATTCTTTGCAAATTGCAAAATNTCATCAATCATTTTTTGATTGACAGGTGACAGAATTTAAATAATTTTGTGAGTCATGTGATCGATTTTGAAATAATTCTTTGCAAATTGCAAAATATTGAAGATCATCAATCATTTTTTGATTGACAGGTGACAGATTTTTAAAATAATTTGCGAGTCATGTGATCGATTTTGAAATTCGTCTGCAAGTCATCAATCATTTGTGATTGACAGGTGCCAGATTTTAAACTAATTTGCGAGTTATCAATCATTTTGATTGACAGGTGATAGTTTCAAAATTTTTACGAGTCATCAGTTTTTGAATGTCTGTCATGTGATCATGGTCAAGAGCGGCCTTGACCTACTTTTTATTTTGTTCATCTCATAATGCGTCCTTGAAATATTTTTGCCTATATAAAGGACTAAAATCGATTGATTACTTGGTTCAAAATGCAAAAACCTATCATTGTCAATATCGTTGCTGTCGCCAATTTGGGAGTTGAAATTGACCTCTCTTCATTATCGATTAATGATTGCAAATTTAAGTATAATCCCCGAAAATTTAAAGCTGCAATTTTGAAATCTGAAAATCCTATAAAATCMACWGCWTTATTATGGGWRTCTGGAAAAATAATTTGTTTGGGCACCAAAAATTTGGAAGATTGCGAAAAAGCGATAAGAAAATTTGTTGAAATTATWAAATTCTCGGGATGYCCCRGTGTTTTTTACACMGGKCATYTAATTGAAAATGTTGTTACCTCTTTTAACTTTGGGCGAGAAATTGATCTAAATGAATTCCGAAAAATTCGTTCTAAAAATAGTTTTTATGAGCCTGAAATTTTTTGTGGTCTAAACTATAAAAGAGGAAAAAGATTGACTGCCTTAATTTTTTGGACGGGAAAAGTGGTAATTACGGGAGGAAAAACATTGAAGAAATTCATGAAATGTACTATCACATTATGCCCTATTTAAAAATGTCACTAAAGTGAAATCGATTTGCCGAATGTTTTTGTTGCAAAATTTGAGCGGCGCAAGTTTGATTGACAGGTGAGAAGGGAAATTTTGGTGCGCGCAGAAAGTTTGATTGACAGGTGCCATAATGACCTTGAGGGATGGGGAGTGAAAATTGATTTGGCAATGGGCCCAATGGGTTTTGAGTGTTTAATTAAAAATCGGCCGCGCCTTTTTCAAACCCACGCCTCAATGGGCGGCACAATCAATGGGCGGCCGGTACCCGGCCGGTTTAGGGATCGACAGGTTTCGGCCCGCCCCCCGCAAATTTGGCGGTTGGGTCAAAAAGAATTAAACCCCTTCAAAGGTTTTGGCTTCGGGTCGGCATGATCAAAGAGTGCGTTATTTTTGGGTTTAATGCCGGCATGATCAAAGAACCGGATCCGCTCTCCAAAAGGCTTGGGGCGGCAAGATCAAAAGAGGCGGACCCTTTCAATGGGTTTGGGTTTAGGTGGCGGCAATATCAAAGGAACCGACCCTCCAATAGGTTTTGGCTTAGGTGGCGGTAAGATCAAAGACCGGCCGGTACCCGGCCGGTTTTGAGGCCTTATGCTGCTTGTAAGTTTTGTTTTTTTACTGAATTTTTAAATAAATAGATTTTAGTCAACGTTTTGTTTACGCTCAAGCCACGTGTGTTTTATTATTTTGATATTGTTAATTTAATTATTATTTTTATGTGCCTAACCTTTCTTTTCAAAGTTATAAAACAAAAACACGCAAACTTCATTTAACTAACTCTTAATGAAAATATAAAAATGTGTAATGATTTTTTATCAAAAAAAACAAAAGGTAATTTTTTTTTGTTCTTTTAAAACATCTTGATTTTTTCATTAATTTAGAATTTATATCATTGAAAAATCTAAATTCTATCTGATTTTTTATGAATTTTTCTATTTCATTGAAAGCGTGAATCCCTAAAAAGAACAGAGGAATTTGAATTGTTTAGATTAGAAATAAATTGATAGAGTATTTTAATTGGATATTAGAATATTAATGCGCTCTTGATTTTATAATTTTTTTATATTTTCTTCTCGTTATTTATGCATCTCGCTTTTTTATTTTATTATATTTTCTTTACCATGACCGCTCAAATCGGGATTTTTTGAATAATTTTTATTTTTTGATGATTTAATATTGCTTTTTAACAAGAAAAATTTGACATTTAAAATTTTTTGTTTGATTTGTTTATTTTTAATATGAAAGCTAAACTACGCTGATTAAATAAATGCTCACTAATTAATATTTTTGACATAATATCGAAGCACTTATTCATTATAAATACTTTTTGTCATTTATAGGTGCTGCATCAAATAAGTTCTGCAGCTGGATTTTTTATAATATTAAGTTGGTAAATTTTGTTATTTTTATAAAAAAATATTTATGACGACTCTCAGCTTTAATATTTTTTAAATTAATTTTTTGCAGTAATTAAAAAATGTCGTGAAGTCGTCACACGTTATGCTTCCATTTTCGAAAATTTAAAGAACTAATTTGTTTTTTTTCTCATAATTAAACCTTTTTTCTCATGTGGCAATAATTATTTGAACGAAAATTTAAAAAAAAACTGTTTTTTATAAATTTTTTAAAGGCACTTGCTGCAAACAAGTTCTGCAGCACAATCAAAAAACTGGTGTCTAAAAAAGGTGGTTGATTTGTGACTGTAACCTTTAGTTAATAAAAGCATTGTTTGTGTTTATTTTTTGTTAGACATCCAGCGATTGTCGAATTAAATTAGTAGTGTAATAAATGACGTGATATATTCCGTTTGATACAAAACACTTTGTCAAGTGGTTTTATTGTTATTCAAACAAATGATAAATAATTTTTTTTTTTTTTTGTATTAATTTATGTGTTTAAGTCTAGAATTCCTATACTTTTTATATAAGATTTCTTCTATGCTTCACTAAAGTGTATGAATAAGAGAATTTAATTTTCTGCTCAGCAATCAGTATTAAAGGATTTATTTTTATGTTTTTGCTACAATTATATTAACTATTATTGCATTTTAAAAATTATTTGTTGCTTGTTTGCAAAGGTAGATTGCGCATCGAGCACCACTGCCACCTTTATATGTATCACATGTTTTTATTTTACGCTTTTTTTAAACATGGTTCTAATTTTTCTATTTTAATTGCGCATTAATAAATAATCTTTTATTTATATTAGTAGAATCATTGGATAAAAAATTATTTTTTAAACAAAAAATAGACTTTTTCAATTTATGAACATTAACAATTACACTACCTAATGCCGCCGAACCGCTTTATTTATAATTGATAATTTTAAAATCTTAGAAACGATAAACTTATATTTCAACTTATTTTATCATAGTTAATTTTTAAAAATTGTAACTTCTAAGAGATAAATTGCTTCTTACTGGTTGTTAAATTCGATGATTATATTATTATGTAATTTTTTTAAATCTTTTGTAGTTTATTAATTAAAAACCTTTAAAAAACAACTTTTAAATCTTTTATCATTGACGTTCATAAATTTATTGGTGAACAAGAAGAGGGTTTGCCAAACAGCGTCATTACCGACATTTCTTTTTTGCTGGCCACTTTTCATATTTCACCAAGAACCAAGTGATGGGCATAGTACGTGTGGCACACTGTATGGTCCGCATTGAAATTCTTTTACAGCTGCGTCCTTTCCGGAAAACCAGAGAATCTCCGAAATTTTGGCAATTATAATATTACAGCAGATTCAGAATGCACCGACTTTTTTAATAAGTAGAACCTTTCCATAGTATTCAATTGAACTAATAAATACACGCAGAAAAATTTATTTAATTATTTTTCTTTTGTATTTAAAAATAATTTTATTTAGAAACAATATTGTTTATATAAGTTTTTATTCAAATTAAATCCGGACACTAGTTATAATTATTACATAATTAAGGAAATTTTTTAATTTTGTCAATTTGTCTTTAGACTTTCTATACTTTTGTAAAATTTACCATGCATTATAAAATTAATTATATTATGATGTAATTAAAATTTAAATTTTGCAGAATGATTATAATCATTTAGAGATATCAAATATTCCTATTTTATTTAAAAACGGCCTCGACCATTCCTGCAATCTGTGGACCTGCAACTCCGTCGAGCCTTTTAAGCTAGATAAAAATTGTAATAATTAAAAAAATTTGCAATACTATTAGTAATTCGACTTTTAATTTTCACCCGCTTGGGGGTAAGGAGAGAGGACGGTCTGTAATTTTTTTAATGGTTAGTTTCTTTTATAGTTAGTGTTGCCGGTATGCTCTATATTTAAATTCTAGGGTTTTATGGAGAAAACAATATTTTATGAAAATAAAATTGGACTGGTGGTTATTTCTTTTTGCATAAATTTTACTCAGGTTTTAATGCTACAAATTTCGGGAAAACAGTTGATTTATTCTTACTATTTTGGTTTTTATTATTCTTACTATTTTGGTTTTTATTTAATAAATATTTTTAAATTTGCATCCGTTTATATTTCTGAATTTACATATTGACTTGGAATAATACATCAATGTTTTCTTCACCATAAAAATGGCCAAAAGTTGAAATAAAATCAACAAATTGTCAAGACATTTATTATTATTAGCAATAAAATTTACGATTGTATAAAAGAGAATTGATTATAATAAATATTAATAAAATATTTTTTGTTTTTTTTTGTAAAACAATAAGCTTTTAATTATACAAATGATTTTGGCATGGCAATAAAAAATTATGGAATTTAATTATATCAAATTTCTAAAATTATCATGCCAATTACGAACAATATAAGGCACATTAATTCTAAATGAAACCCAAAAAGAAATGTGCAATTTTCAAACAAACAAATTAAAAATATGTTATAAAATTTATAAATTAAGACAAAATATTTGGCTCACATGTACATGGTATGGGCAAGAAGATTTAAATTTACTTTCAAATAGTAATGAAGTAATAACTATTGTTGGAAAATCGGTTACCAATTAACCATAAGAATAGAAAAAAATTATGATAAAAAATAAAAATTTTTAATTAAAACAATAATATTTATCTGCTAACAAGTGTAAGATTTAGTGGGAAAAACAAATAATCATAAGTTTGTTCAATTCATCGAATAATACCCAAAAATAAAGACAATAAACATAAAAAATTACAAAAAATACGGCTTGAAAAAGTTCCAATTTAATCTCAAGTAAAAATATTTTTATAAAATTAAAAGACGAATGTTGAACCATTCCATCTATATTTCTCATTCAATATAATGATAAACGTACACACTGGGCCGGCTTTACAGCCTATATTGTTAATTATTAAGAATAAGATTGAAACGAATTTATATAATATCAAAACAAAAACGTCTTAAAAAATAAAGTATTAATATAAATGTCATTTTAATTAGTCAAAATAGATTTAAATGCTAAAAATAATAATTACGCAATTCCATCTTATTTTATTCGGGGCACACGTGCATGGGATGTACAAGAAGATTTAAATTTACCCTTTTAATATAAGTGAAGTAATAACTATGTTAGAAAATCGGTTACCAATTAACGATATGAATAGAAACAAATTATAATAAAAAATATAAAAGGCAGTTTTGATGCAACTTAAAACAATTATTTAAAAATTGTTAAAATTTCAACTCTCTAGAGCTGGGGCTCTCATCAATGGAAATTGATGCAAAAGATCATTTAAAAAGCATTTTTAAATTAAAAAGAAAAAATAAATAGCAGACATTAAAATTATAAATATATAAAAATTTAGACACTTCCGTGAGGGGCCCATTTGGTCGGGACGCTCTCACTTTACCCCACCCCAACCTTTTCGGTTGCCCATGAATTTGCGGCGAAGACGCTTTTTTTGAAAGGGGCAGAATGTCGTAAAATGATTTCTTCTATTTTTTGTAAGAGTATTGTTGTTATTTTTTACTATATTAAGTCTTTTTGAAAAACAAAGAGTTTTTTTAATAATCTATATTTTAGGTACTCGCTGTTTTAATTTTGAATTTACTAATTTTTTCGGTTCTTTATTTTAAATGTATTTTAATAAAAACATTCAGAATAAATATGACCAGATCGTGGTCCGAAAAGGGTTGCTTGGATCGTGATCTTATTTAACGTTCTAAGTTGTTAGCAATCTCTAAAATTAAAGACAAAATAAAAAAATGGGCGGTTGCCCTCCTCCGGTGCCTTTCGGATTCTTCAAAAACATGCAGAAGTGCTGGACAAAACTTCGATGGAATGCGAGCCCCGTCTCAACAAAAAGCAGTTGATAACACTGTCATTATTTTAATACTTACAAAAAGGAAAACTATTATGATTAGCAAAAAAATTTTGATTCAAAAAACCAATAAACCAATTAGATCTGTAGATCTGTTAACTCAAAAAAGTTAAATTGTGAAAATATATAAAAGAAAAAGCGACCAAAGAAATATTCAATGCACTTAGTGCCTTTTGCACTCAATCAAATCTAGAAAGGCAAAAATTAGATTGCTTTTTAATAATTGCCCCTAATAATTAAAAAAACTTATAATCCTGGCAAATTTATTAAAAATAATGTAATCTACGGAATAAATGCATAATTTTGAATTCAAAAAATAAAGACCATACAACATCGATCATGATTTTAAAAAAATATTCATGCTATATTATATGTGCTAATTGCAAAATAATTAAAATTTAAAACAAATTAAGATTTGAATGAGAAAACATCCACTTTGTGGTGCGACCCCAAACAGTTGAAAATGTTAACATCTCGAAATTAAAATGTAGACCCATGGCAATTCCTTATGAAGAATAATTGCATTTTATTTAAATTTTATTTTTTGTATGAATTTAAAATTACTTTATTTATAAAATTTTAAATTAAAAAAATTTAATATAAATTGTCGTAATAGAGGACATCATGTTAAAGTTCTAATTCGCGTTTCATTCATTTTCTATAATTTGAGAATAAGAGCGAATTCAAGATTTTAGGCCCTTTTTACCAAAATTTTAAGAAAAGTGCAATGAAAACAAAAAAAAAATAGCCTTAAAAAAATTTTCAAATAAAAACGCACCCCTAAAAAATGATTTTTCTTGGACCAAAAATGTAACCCAAATGTTTTAAGTTTATTAACCAAATTACAACCTTCAAGAATAAAAATATTTCAAACAGTTAAATAATACCACAAAATAAAAAACAAAACAAACATTAACCATTTTCAAACGAATGACTCAGATTAATACAATTCTATTTCATCGATTGTAAACGAAAACACACATTAAAAACTAAATATGCAATATATGATAATGCTAAAGAAATCGCAACTGCCCGTATAGTAAAAAGGCAAGAAATGGAACAAATTAAAATAGTAAATTCCAATTTTAATGTTTTAAAAAAATTAAAAATATAAGAGCAGTGAAATATTTATTAATTATTATTGTCGCTAAAGATAAAACTATCTATAAAAATCAAAATATAATGACAAAAAAAAACACAGCAACAATAAATAAATATTAATTTTTTTAAAGAATTATTCTTCTTCACTCTTCATTTGCACAAAGATTTAATCTGCCTTCCGAATACCATCAGGATTAAAAACTTAACCACCTGAACAATAAGTGTTTAGCATTGATATTTTGATAAGTGAATTTTAAATATTTTAAGGGAAGAAGGTTTTATAAGAGTATTTTTACTGTTTAAAAAACTCGTGTTAAATAATTAAATGTCGCCGACCTTTAATATTGCCTTTACAAACCGATCTGGGCAATTAACTATCTCTTTTTACCGCAAACCGTCAACTCGGCCGGGCTGGAGACTGTATATCAAGAAAATATTATTTAAGCGCTTTCCGTGACATAATGTAAAAAACATTTTCATAATAAAAATTTGCAAATAAAAAATAATTGGCATTTAAAGAAAAAAATAATAATCATTTTTGTGACTAATTTGTTTAGCAGAAAAATTTAACAGAACCAATTAATAATTTATATAAAATAGTAGCATTTATAAAATTTTACATAAGCAAAATAAAACAGCCGAATAAACATTTTAACAGCGGGTTTGTGAGTTAAATTTATGCTATTTGATAATAAATAAGAATGCGTTTTAAGCGGGAAGACCCAAAAGATGCGAAATACGAAATGCACATATCAATTGTCTAAATAAAGCTCTGAATTCGGCGCGACGACTTTTGGCCAAACATTAATTACAAATGATACCTTAAAAATGTAAAGGTAAAAAACATAAATAATATTTGAATTTTAAAAAAATAATTAAAATATCATAATTTTAATATTATCACAAATATGAAGCATCATAAATACTGTTAGCACATACCAATTACGACATTCAATTAATTATACTAAAGCTTAAAAATCTAATAAAAATAAAATCGATAATAAAAATAATCTATCACTCTAATGGAGCTTTGTCAATCTTAAATCAAGCTTAGAACATTAAATTAAATAAACTTTGATTTATAAATATATTAGGTAAAAATTTTGCAAATATTAAAATAAAAATATGCTAAGCCATAATAAATTTTAGAATAAAACTAATTAAATAACAACCTCTTAAAATTCAAAACAAGTATTAATAAGGTCGGCGGTTTTCAAAATTAATTAAAAATTCTTTTTTTACACTAAAATAAAATTACTTACAAATAATTTCAAAAATATGATACAAAACATAATAAAATTTTATTATGTAAAATATCTAAAACAGACATTGATAGATAATAAAAGTAAGAAACGGAATTATAATGCACAAAAATAAATAAATGTTTTTTATCAAGTAACGCAATGTAAATGAAAAAATTTGTAAAAATTGTGCAAAGAAAAAATATCTTTAATTGATAATGTCAAAGCATAAAACGTTTATAAATCCTCAACATAGATTATTTGGATGCTTAGTTTGATTACACCACCATAAGCCGCGTTGTAAAAAAACAATGAGTATTATACGAGAAAACCATATTTTTTATAAAATGAGAATAAAATAATTATTAATAATCTTCTGAGTCTAACTAAAATCAGAGAGAATAGAATACTAAAAAAAATCGACAATTTTAAAAAATATACTAAAATTTAAGGATGTCGTTTGAAGACATTGTGAAATGCTTCAACAGGCTTGACATATGCTATCTTGGGCCCGAAGTTATGGGCAAAATCCTAGAAATGTCAAATATCTTCTCAAATATAATTATTTAAAATACATGATAAAGTCAAACGTTGTATTGAACCATGCGCAGAGATGTTCGACAAGTTAAGCGAAAAAAGCCTGTAAAATGTACGTTAATTTAAAGATTATTTTGACTTTAAAAAGTTTATAAACTTTGAATTAGAAATTTAAAAAAAAACCACCCTGCAATGATGGAGAACACTTTCCTTCTCGACAGCAGATTTTCGATTCATTCAGAATTTTAAAAATTGCGCATAAAGTCCAGCAATGCGAATGCAAAAACAGTGATTTTTGTTTGCACAAGACAGTTGCTTGGTCAGAAGAAACAGTTAAATTGGACAAAATCGAAGAAGAAATAATAATTATTAATCCTTTTAAATATAATGTCATCTTCTATATTGTTTATTAAAAAAGATTTAAAAGAATTAAGCAATTAAAATACTAAATAAATAGCATTTATATAATATTTTTTCAAGCTGTTTCATTGTTTGCAAAATAAATTTGTAATTAAATACTTTTGCCTTTTCAACTGATTTCTTTGGGCGCATAATTAAATAAAATTAAAACAAAAAATATTTTAAATTCGTTAAAAGAAGTGCCTTCGCTTAAGGCCCATGACTCCATTACGCAGTGCCTTTGAAGTAAAAAATTAACCGTTTATTCTACGCGTTTATTTTACTTTATTATAAATTCCGTTGAAATTACTTCTTAAAACTGTTTTAATTTTAATTATAAATTAAATCTTGATGTGGAGTTTTGACAATGTCATGCAACTCCAGTTTATGGTGTCATAACGCCATTGACTAGTGTGGTGTCTTTTACAGTTGTTTTTTAAATTGGGTATGCAATTTCATTTTCAAAATGAGTTATTTGAATTAATATTTGCGTCGACACAACCATGTTAAACTTGTTTTTCTTTAGATTAATTTGGGGGTTTATATTTTAAAGTAAATTATGCATTAAATTATAGTTTTTTTGATTATCTGACCCTTTCATTCCTTTAATATATAATTCTATATTTTGGCAGCACAATTATGATCCGTAAGTAAAAATTTATTGAGTGCAAAATTTGCTTTGGTTAATTCTTAATTATTTAAGACAAGCCTTTTTATTATTGTTTATTATGAGTTTTTCATTTTAGATTTACATTTTACGTTCGATTTTTTTTCAACCTTTTAATTTTTATTTTGTTGTTAATTTAAAAACATTATTCGAGTATTCCTTGCAATAAGAATTTTTAATAATAAAGTAAGCTTAATTAATTGGTTACTGCAGTTGGAAAGTTGCCACGCATGAAAAATAACTGGTATGTCCACGCCACCTTATTTATGTAGACAGAAATTGTAAAGTTTTTGTATTTTTGATATTAATTAAGTATGTTACGAAAATAAAACAAAAAGAATACTCGTGGACCAAAGAAATTAAAAATTCAACACGGCAAAAATTCACCTTTTCATTTGAATTAGGAAAATTGATGCCAATTAGTACCTTTTAACAAATATATTTGGTGTTGCGTTATATTTGCATGAAAAAGATGGCTAATCGTTCATATCAAATTTCAGATTTTAATTTTATTATTTAATCTAGACATCCTAAATTTAATTTTTAGAATATTGGTTTTTTTAATATTTAAAAATAATTTTATATAGAATAAATTTATATTTAAAATAACTAAATGGAATATGAAAAAGATTACTTTAATAGATCTCTTTGTTTTAATTAATATACCGTATGTTATTTATTTTTCATTACAATCAATGGATATACAGAATAATTAAGTTTCAATGATTGCGCTAAGTGACCATTTTGTTGTTAAATAAGCATAAAGCCACGTGGTTTCGCGTAGTTTTTGTAGATTTTTTTAAATTTATCAGTTTAATTGCTACCATTTAAAAGCTCCATGTGCATTTGAACTTTAAGATTTCCTCATCGTCTTCCCCATTGCATTTATCAGTGTTTTGAATATGTTTTCGAGAGTTTTGACAGATTTTTTTAATGATTGTGAGCTTGCTTTTCTAAACCAATTTAATTAATGATTAAAAAACAAAAAATAAAGTTTGCTTATTTAATTTCTTTAATAAATTCAATATGCTTTATTATTAGTCAAATATTTTTTATAAACTGATGCGTCGTACCGCCTCCCTTAAGGGGGTTGTGTATCAAAAATAAATTTGAGACCTCATATTACTCATTAGTTTTAAATTGATTATATTTTACAAAAAGTAATATTGGTTTCTAAATATTTTGAAATTATGAAAGTACAGGAATGAAAAAATTTTGTTTTTTGCTTTATTTTGAATTAAAAAGTTTTCTTGATAGTTATTTAACCGAGTTATTAACATTTGTGCAAAAATACATAATTTTAAAATTAAATAACATTTAATAATAACTAAGTGTAAAATTATTTCGTATCTGCATGGTTGCTATCAAAAAGCTGTTTGTCGGAGTAATCTTATTATATTTGATAAATAACAAATATTTTTTCAAACCTAATATATAGTGGAATATGTTAAGAATTATATTGTCAAAGAAATTAAATGGATAAATTTGCATAGAAATTTGAATAGCAAATATAAATATAAACATTATTTGTGATTATAGTTTTGCTTAACACTGGACAAAAAAAGCGACTGCAACATCGAGACTCATGAAAACAGCATTTTTTAAGTGTGAAAATATAATATTTTTAAATAAATTTTAAAAAAAGGATACTTTTCCATTTAAATAGCAATTATTTTGTCATTTACGGCGTATAAAAAAAAGCCCAGAGGCTCCGACAACAACTGCTTGAGAAACATCTTTAGTTATTAGATTGGAATTGTTAAATGTAATGCTTTTATAACTATATCTTTAAACAAATTTATTAGAAGTAAAAAACGTAATTCATTTACTTTATGATTAAATCTTAAAATATAAAACGTTATATTTATTTTTTTAAATTTCATTTTGATAAACCCTGTTTGTAAAATATAAATTAACACAGTGTGTGTACACGCAGCAAACAAACTGCAAGCTTAACAATATTATTTAATTTGCTTTTAATGTTTGTAAATAATATCATTTTTATATTTGCATTTAATTTATTTGTTAAATATAGTTTTTTAAGTTTGTCTTAATAATAATTTGTATTACACCACAACATAAACTATAAAATATAAGAGTATTTAAATTATTGTTAATTTAACATATGCTATTTGTTATGTGATGATCAAAGATCCTTGTTTGTCCTTCTTCATCTTCAACACCTCGCTTTCAAGTTTCAGCTTCTCCATTTCCAAATCCAACTTCGCGCTTTCTTTTTCGAGCACTTTGAGATGGAGTTCCTTTGCCGCTCCAACACCAACTCCCTTTTTTTTGGTTTTTTTGAAATCCGGAAGCCGAATTAAAGCTGGGTTTTACTCGGTAATATCACTTTATGGGAAGGCTTTAAATATGAAAATATTGTCCTTAGTGCGGAAGTTATTCGGAATGATTATATTAATCGAAACTTTTAATTGATTAAATTATTATTTTATCATAATAAAATTATGCTGTTAATAATTTCATAAACCACGGTTTACTTCACTGTTACGTTAACCATGGTTTTCTTAACCACGGTTAATGACTAGCATAGCGGTTAAAGTCGGCCGTTAACCACGGCAACTAAACCATGGTTAAGCCGTTAACCATGGTTTACTAAACCACGTGACGAGCATGAGGCCCCAGTTAAAAGGCAAAATTATTAAAACTTTAAATATTAGATATACATAATAGTCTTTAGTTCTTTCTTTTTAACTTAAATTGATAGAATTTAATCAATTTTGTTTAGAAATTTTCTTGTTTTTATTTTTTATCAATACCATTTGTTTTGTTTATTTTTTAGAGCGATACCAAGTGACGAATGAGCTGTTTCAAGCTGGATTTTTTCAATGAGTAATTACTATTATTTAAATTATTAATTTAAATGTTTTATAAAAAAGTAGACAATATTTAAATTTCAAATCTAATTTTAATTGGTATTTAATTTGATTTTAGCAAAGCAACCTTTGTCTTTTAAACTCAAACATTTCAAAAATGCTTTTTGGTTATGTATAATAGTTTTAATTCAAAATTAATGTTACTTAACCAAATTGCTTTTACCCGGTTATCTCTGCGAATCTTTCTACGAATTTGCTTAGTTGCATCGAGACAAGAAATTGTTTGGGCTTACTTATTTGTCCAAATAAAGTAAATTTAAATTCTCTTCTTATTGTGTCAAATAATATTCATTTGCATTAAATTTTATTTCTCAGTAGGTTAATATTTTGAAATTTAATATGATTTTATCGTTTACAGCCTTTAATATCATTTAATTTATTTTGCTTTCGTTAAAGCAATTTTTTAAAATTTATTTCTAATTGCTATTCAATATTTGTAGGCAGAATTTGCTTTTAATTTTCAATTATTTTTTATTTATTTGTTAGCACTGCGCGCAACGTTATATAGCCGCGCCTCTTCCATTTGCCGCTTGAACTCGCGCCGTAGCCTTTGTGCTATCTTATGTTTTCTGGTCATTTTTGGCCTTGCTGTTCTATGAAAGAACATTTTAATTCAAGTTTCGGATTACATTTCAAGGTTTCGTATTGTTTGATGAATACTGTTGTTAAAATAAAACAATATTATTATATCGAATTCATTATACTAGGTTTGCGTCAATGCAACACATCAGCGCCTGAACAAAAGAGTTGGCATGTTTAGCTATTTTATATTTAAAATATATTATTTCACTAATAATATAAATATTTTAAACTCTTGTCTGGTGGTGAATGAACGGCGAATTATTACTCAATTCAATATAATTATATTATGTAAATTAAATAAGTCATACTTTTTTAACTAATTTTTAGATTTTTTGTATTTAATTTTTTACCTTAAACCAGCTAAGTAAATTTTTTTAATTAAAGATGAAAGATCTAGTTTATAAACTAAATAATATATAAGCAATATAAAATTTTCAAACTTAGGGTAATTCTGGATTTTATTATGCATAAAATGGTAACAAATTGTTTGAAAATTTTTGTTTAAATGTCCTTTTTTGTACAAAGTAAATTTTATTTTAAATAGAATAATTCGATAGCAATTTAGAGTTTTAAGCCAATTTTATTCTTGTTTCAATTTTCTTTAAATTATTTATGTTATAAATAACTGGATATAGCACTTTATGGTTGCAAGTAAACAACTTAAAATATTTTTTTAACACAGTTCTTTAGTTTGGTATTATTCAAAATGAAAAGCTTATGTTTGGATAATAGAGCCGATGTAAAACAATTAGATTTTTGTCTTGCTGCCGTTTATTCAACGAAATATCGTTTTTGTAGATTTTTTGCTATTTTCTAAACTTTAATGTATGCTATATTCCAAATAAGTACACGGACGTCATTTCCTTACGATTTCTATCTGCATTCCTTTAATTTAATAATTGATAAATTAAAAAAAACGAATTGCGTCTAATAGGGTTCGTTTACGATTTGCGCATAAAAAAATCTCGAAATATATCTTTTAAAGAATAAAACAACATAACTTTGCAAAATTAATGTAAAATCACTATTTGCTAAAAAAATTTATAAAAATTGAATAATGTTGTTTGAATCAATTATGATAAACACCTGAGTAATAAAACTGTAAGTTGAGATTAGGTGCTTTTTTAAAACTTCTGTTTTTTATAACAATAATCCATAAATTAATCAAGAAGCAAATATTCATTAAAACATAAATACGGATAATATACGACAATGATTATAATTCTAAAATTAATTAATAAATTCATAAATATTAAACAATACAAATAATTTTAATCCAAATGTCTAATTAATTATTATTGTAAATTCAAAGAAAATTAATGTTTTTAATTAATAAAAGCGAAAATTGTTATTTCCCAATTCTACTTTGAAAAATGAATTTAAAACATGGATAAATTCAATATCATTAATTTGTTTTAAAGATAAATACATTATAGTTTTGACAAGAATTTATTTAAACATTTGTTTTTGATAACCATTATCTTGTTTCGCCATCTCTTGCTTAAGCTTCTGATCTTTGTTTTGAATCCGTGCATATCTCTTTTTTTTCACGTAACACCCACATTATGAAAAACAATTAATGCTGAATTCATACTTTTTCAATAAGGCCAATGTGGAGCGAGGCTCATAAAAACTCTTATTAGAGCGGGAATGAGAATTTATAGCTTTTTCAAATTTTTATTTTTTCTTTATAGGAACTGTCTCTTATACACATCTAGATGTGTATAAGAGACAGCTGAAAAGTTTTTTAAGCATTAAAGATTATTTTTCTCGTTCATTATATTTTACTAATCAACAATAAAGAATTATTAATACTGTCTCTTATACACATCTAGATGTGTATAAGAGACAGGGTGTAAGCATTAAAGATTATTATTCTCGTTCATTATATTTTACTAATCAACAATAAAGAATTATTAATATTTAATTGCAATAAAAAATTTTAATTAAAGACTGTTTTTTATAATAAATATCTGTTTACGTCGAAGTACGGAGCAATAATTTCTCCAGCATAACATCCACATGCATTTTAGGGGTTTATGTAATTTATTGTATGCACTAATTACTTCTAAATTTTTTATTGCTTTTTTTTATTAATTTAGGTGAAAATTTATCTATTTTTGCAATTTTCAAAATAAACTTTAAACTTTCCATTTACATAATAATTCTTTTTTCATTTAGTTTTTGAATTATTTTATAGTGTGAAAATACTTATACGCGGCAAGTTTAATCGTATTTTTTTAATAATAATTAAATATGTCGAAATTTTTGTTCTTTTTTTTCAAAGACGGGCATAGTTTTTGTTTTAGATTTTTCAAAACAATATTGATGGTAAAAATATTATTTATATGATTTAAACGCTTTTGCAATTAAACTTTTTTTCGGTTCCTTAGAGAAGTTTTCACTGGTTGCAAAATTAAATTTTTTGTGTATATTTTTTAATAGTGCAGACAAAAATATTTTTACTCTTTATTTATTAACTAAGATAAATCAGTTTTTTTGTTTTAATTTCGAATATGTCAGTTTTCTCTTTTGTTTATTTATGTGTAATTTCAAAGGTTTCACTCAATAAAATAAAAAACAAAACAAAAAAATGAAGAAATGACTTTTATTTGTAATTTTTTTTCTAGACTAATTTGATTTTAATTTTTTAAAATTAAATTATTAATTTGCGGCGCCAATCTGATTCACATTCCGTTTTAAACAGCCTTCTTTTTTTGATTCTTAGTGATTTATATTTTAAAATGTGATATAATTATAAAATTGGTGCTTTAATAATTAAATAAGACCAATGCTTACATCGCTTAATCACCTCCTTCCTGACCCTGTGCCGCATCTTCTGAAGGCTATCCGCACGGCGAGGCTTCAATGGCGTAACGTCAACGGAAGATGCGCGCAGGCCACCCGCGGATTTCTAATTGGACAAAATGGATAAGATGCATTGTAAATTTGCAAAATATAATTTCTTTTATTGATTATGTCAGTAAAACGGCGTTAGCATTAATAGATTAAATTTATTGTTTGCTTTAAAAGCCTCTATTTAATTTATTTAGCGTTATTATTACGTTTGCGAATATTCTTTTCCATATTCATTAGCTTTTTAACTAAATTTTAAAGTAATATATTTGGGTTTTCAAAGCTCTTTTTTTAATAGGATTTTAGATTATGTTTTGTATTCATTTAATCTTAATAAAGATTTAAATTAATGTTTTTTGTCAGTTCCGTAGCTAAAGCAACACCTAAAATGCATTTAAAAAGTAAAATGTATTTTTATTTAGTTAATTTTAATTATTGCATTTTCACATAACCAATAGCAAATTGTCTAGATGCATAAATTTAAAGTTATCCTGAAGAAGGAGCCGTAATTCGGTTTTAGTGTTGTGGTAGTGCATTACTTATAAATTTATTAAATACAAACAGCCAATGTGTAATATTTATTATAAAAAATTATTATTAAGAAATAATAGTTTTAATACAAATAACTTATAATATTTGATTTTTACTTACGAATTGAATTAGAAGAAATGATGGAACAATTTTATTTTGTGATAATTGAAAGTGCATTTTTTATTAGAATAATTTTGACTTTACACATTATTTTATTTTAAACTTTACATTATATATTTTTTAATTTATGCATTTACATTAAAAAACCATGATAGTATTTTAGTTTTATCAATATCTTGGTTAAATTAGTATCATCTTTTATTTAATAAGAAATCAAATTTGATTAGCCCATTTATTGCGCATTTCTATCAACAGCTGTAGTTTTGTTATATTTATATTTATTAATCTTTAATTTAAATTCTACATCATGAGCAACATTGTTGTCCTTCCTTCTAGTTTCAGTTTTTTCCTTTTATTAAATGCTGATTTTTTGTTTTAGCAGCGCAGTCGATAAACGGCTTGCCAACGATGGTATTTAGAGTGCTTCTCTGCATCCTTAATTAATTAATATTTACATTTCTAAGATTTTAGTGCATGCTTTTTTAAATATAAATTTTAATGAGGCATTCTTTAACTTGATTAGTTTTTGTATTAATTTAAGTTTATAAAAAATCAACCCTCAGAATGTTTTGGTTATGATTTTAATCTCCTACTTTTATATTAGACTGTTTTTAAGAATGAGCTATGTTGCGAGATGTTGAAGCTTTTTATTTTTGTTTTAGAAAGCTCACGCCTGATTTTTAATATTTAGAATAATAGCTTTTTTAATAAAAAGTAAATACTCGATATTTCATTTAATAAATTGTTGCATCTCTGACTTTTTTTAAATAACTAACTGTAATTGATATATGGTTATTTAATATTTTTATTGCATTAAAAACAATTTTTTTTAAATGTGAATATATTAAATTTTAATCACATTAAATTATCAATATGCGTCTATTTACGTTGAAATTAAATAATTAGGGTTTTTAATATAAAAATAATTTGAATATGCCTTTTATACAACAACCAATCATCTGTTTTATAATATTTTATATTGCAATTTTCCCCATTCCAATCAAAAGTAACAGCTTCTAAACTTAAAATCAAATATTAGGCTATAATATATTAAACGCAGTTCTTATTGTTTTTCTATATTTGCCTTTTTCATCACTTACTCATTAAACAGTTCACAACAGCCGGAACATTTTGTTTAGACTTATCCTCTCAAATGGTTCATTGTTGTTATATCACTTTTATTAAATGTTGGCCGTTAGCATGATTAAATGTTTTTAGTGACGAGAAACAATGCTTCTTCGCTCTTCGCCCGTGTGGGTGCTGCCGCTCTGTTAGTTTTTACACCATAAAATGGGCATTGTTCATTTATTGTAGCGGTTACGTCGGAAGTGGACGCGATGAACATAATTACTTGATTTTTATTTATATTAAATAAAAATGTCTCCTTTGCTGCGACGATTTTTTGGCTTCCTTCATTGAGCCTGGTCCAAAAATGTGTCCATTTCTCGTTAAACATCTTGATTATTTATTTACTTTTTTAATTTTTAGTTTGTGTTTTATTAGATTATAATTTTACGTTTGAATATATAGTTAAAAACATTTTGTAACATCAACTCAACGATCAGCAAGATTGCCCAACCAGGCATTTAAACAACAATGACAGTGAAATGATCTTTCAGTTGACATCTTTTTATAAATAAACAATGTATTTTGAATTAATAACTTTAAACTTTATTTACTTTTACTTCTAATGAACATCATACTTAATATCTATATAATATATATTTGGTGAGATGAGATAATTTTGTAATATTTAAGCCTGCACGCGATCAGTAGGTTTAATAAATGAAGCCTACTCACATAAAATCGTTTAAATATTTAATTTTTTGTTATTTTCTTATGCTTATGATTATGTATTTTTTTATTTTTTTATATTTACTGTATTATGTATTTACACATATTCATTGTTTCATTTTCTCAATGAAAATGATTCATGCCCTTTTCTTCCATTCAGGTTCGTCGGCGATGTGGTCTAGCGAAAGGCCAAACATCAACATCTCAGCTGCCTTTCCGCCCAGCTTTACGGCGATCTCGGCCTCGTCTTTGTTTGTTATAATTTACGAGAATATTTAAGGATTACAAATATTCTTATAATTAAGCAATAATTTATTATTTTAAGCGTTATTGCATTTCCTGCAACGAATTGTTATTTTGAAATAATTTGTCAATTTTATGGCGCTTGCTCAATTTTTGTTTGTTATTTATTTTCAATGTT
>MEIZ01000103.1:139630-159336 GCA_001723225.1 Globodera ellingtonae | reverse complement strand
TAACAATTGGTCGGTCTTATATTCAAAATCTGGAACCGATAAATAACTAGATTTTAACTGTTGCAACAAACGCAATTAAAATGTTGAATTAAAAATAATAAAACGCGATTACTAGACTGCCTTAAATAAACATTAAATATTAGAAAAACAACAACAAAACATCGTAAGCAATAAAATGAATGACAAAGGACGATCAAAAGAATTTTAATTGATATAGGGGTCGATTAGAATCGAAGTTAAGCACAAAAATAATCTAATCGCTACATGAAAATTGGAATGTAATAATTTATTAATTTTTATTAATCCCCACCCAGAATTAAGTTGTCAGTTAATGGATTAATATTTAATATTTTTCGAGAAATGAAAATATAACTAGTGAATGCAATCTTTGGAATATAAAATAAGCAGCAAAGATTCCATTTAAAAATCAGTAAGTTTATAATCAAAATTATTTTGAATCATGTTTGTTTATCAGTCAAAAAATAATCCGAGAAATGATCAAGTTCTAATTCACTTCAGACCATAGCAAGACTCAATCACACTACCGCATCTTTAATAATAATTAACGAGAAAAATTCAAAAATTTTAACAATAAAATAAAGTAAAGTGCGCCATAATCGTGCGCATTTAAAGTCAATGGGCAAGTTTCAAGATTAAAACTCTTAAAGCATAAATAATTAACATAATTACGCAAATAACAAAGTGAGAATAAAAATAAAAATATTGTTTCTTTAGACCACGGGTATCCATGAACAATGCACTATAAAAGAAGCGAATCTAAGCTTTTGCTTAAAAACAAAATGAAAATAATTAAATAAAAAAAGGAAATTCAATCACAAACTTAACAGGTGTAAGGGCCATGAAAATAATAAGTTTGTGGCGTTCCGATAATAAAACAATATTGCTATAAATAATTTTGCTCAAAAAAATAAAAAATAAGTGCGAGTTCTTCATTATAAAAAGAAAGAATAAAATTAGTTAATCAAATAATTTTAAAAAATTGGGTTAACATTAAATAATAAATTTATTGATCTAAACTTGAAATGAAATGCAAAAAAATATAACATTGTCTATTTATAAATAAATAAATTAAAACATAAATAGTACTAATAGCAAACTTCATATAATTCCGCAGTGTTACCTAGATTGGCAAAATTAGATAAAAATTTAAAAATGGCACTGCGGAAGAGTCCACTACGGCAACTTTTTTTTTGGAAAAAATTGATTAAGAAAAACGGAAAAATGCAGCCATAATAATCGATTACAAAATATTAAAAAAATACCAAAACAAATCAAATTATTAGCTAAAATAATAAAATTGCTAAATAAAAGTGAAATATTCTTAAACAGTTTGGTGAGCTTAACTTCAAATCCGCCCACAATAATTGAAGAAACTAGGTAGTAAAAATAAGAAAAATCGTTGTCACTGTTTTGTAAAGGTTGACATTAGATTAGAACTGCTTTAAAAAATACTTCCTCCACCAGATGCCGAAGATGGACCGCCAACAGAAGTTACCATGGAACCGGCAGAWGGACCGCCAATTGAACAGAACTCCATCTAAAGAAAATACAAATTAAAAAAAGTAAAACCTCAAATCCAAAAAATAAATAGCAATAAAATTGAAAATATATTGAACAAAAAAATATATATACAAAATAAATGAAAGGGATGGAAACTTTGTTTAAACCAATTAAAAGTTTTTTAATAAGCTCTATTTTTATTATGTAACAGTTTTTAAGTTTATTTATTTTTTTGTTTAAAAGAAACAATCAAACAGATAAATGAGGCAKCAGATTAATTTAAATAKTTTTTAAAACTAAAATTTCTAATTGCTTTATTTCGATTTATTTTGTTGAATTTAAAATTTATTTAATTATCCTAATAGAGGCACTAAATTTATATCGCTTATATATTATTAACAGTTCAAAAACTTAATCTTTCATCTTTCGCAGATTTTTTGCTTGGCGAAAATTTGAACGTGAAATGAATGAAGCACGGCAACTGCGCATCATAAGCTAATTCTAACGAATCAATAAAAAATTATTTAAAAATTAAAAGCAAATTCTGCCTACAAATATTGTATAGCAATAAAAAAAATTTTAAAACTTGCTTTAACGAAAGCAATATAAATTAAATGATATTATAGCCTGTAAACAATAAAATTCATATTAAATTTCAAAATATTAATCTAGAGAAATAAAATTTAATGCTAATGAAAAATTATTTGACCCTTTTTGAGATGTTTCCAATCGCATTTAGCTGAATGAACGCCTTAATTCTTTTAACAAAAAGGAAATGTAAACACGCTTATTAAAGTTAAATGTAAAATAATTCTTCATTTCATTTTTTTAAAATTATTTGGAACATTCACGCAACTAATTATACTATTTTAAAATACTTATATTAATAAACTCAAGATACTTACGCACATGGATCACAAAGGGAGAAAAAAATATGAACCATAAAAATTATTTTAAACATATAAAATTTTGGTTCCAGAAACAAAAAAACATTGAATTTATTAAAACTTCCGTGCGCCGAGAGGGGGGGGGGGCACAGCCAGTGTTTTCCCGGTTCGTTCCGGTGCCGGTTCCACTGTTCCGGGAACCGGTTCCGGAACGGTCCGAAAAATGGAACCAGGGAAAACACTGGCACAACACACATCATCTTCAGTTAATGATCATCCCATCCAACTAAAGCAATGACTTTTTGATTTTCTCGTCCCATTTTGTTCATTTTAGCATAAATTATTGATCAGATAGCGGAAAAGAAAATTAAGAGAGTCATTAAGATTTGTAATAATTTTTTGGGCAATTTAAATYTATTTTTATTGATTGATTTTTAAGTAATCTAATTATAATGAAATAGCTTTAAATATATAAAAATATCTTTTTAAAAATGCTTTAAAATTGTTTATTGAAATTTTGCAATTTTAKATTATTTTTTTTTTTGACACGTCGCATGCCTTGTTTCCATCCTTCTCGGCAGTTTTTTTTCCCTTTATGCTATGTGATGCCCTTGATGTGATTTTTCCATTTTATACCTAAATTTTTATTTTGTTTAGCTTTTATACAATATTTGTTTTTTCTTGATTTTTGATTCTGATTCTATCATTTGAGTGAGATTTTATTTAAAGAAATAAATATTGCCTTTTTTCAATTATATTTATATTCAATTATTGTGTCTTGAAATTGTATTTTATTGATAATACATTTATTGAAATCGAATTAACCATTACTGTATGGCAAGGTTCATAAAACAGTGTACCTTTTTTCATTTAATAATTGTATTATTTTGTATTTTCTGAAGAAATTTGTTTATATTTAAGTTTAAATAAATGTTTGTTTTAAAATTTAGCTTTTATATTTATTTTACGTTCGATGTAGCTATCTTTTATATTTTTGTCAGATAAATTATTTTTTCAAATATACAAAATAAATTATCAACAACTAAAGAGTATTTTTATTTTCTTATTTGTAACATTATTGTCTTTTTAANTGAGGCCAAAAAGCGCCATAGAATAAGAAAAAGATATAAACAAAATAAAATTACATATAACTATGTAACTATTTAATAGAACTCATAATAGTGACGATGCAAAAAAAATAAGAAAAAGTTCATCAATGTGTTTTAAAGTGCATTTTATAATGCTAAATAAAATGGTACGCTTTGTATTTGCAATAAATATTATAATACGAAAGAAATCCAAAAATTTAGCAAAAAAAGAAAATTATATTGAAAAAAGCTTTATAATTAATTAATTATATTTGTCATTCGGCTAACAAATAAATTAATTATATTTTGTAAAATAAATAAAAGAAAAGTTAAAATTATTCTGCACCATTATAAAATTAAAGGCGGTAATATGGCAGGTTAATAAATATTAATTATCAAAAAAATTTCTTAAACAAGATCATAAAATTAAAAAGAAAACTAATGACAAAAATTATTTATAATGACATGTGAGGAAAAATTGAGTTGTCGCGATGAGTCGCGCTTGGGAAATTTTTAATACCATGCAAATATTAAATTCAGAAAATATAAAATAAACAATAAACTTGAAAACCTCCCGACCAGCTTCCGAGAAAAATTAATCGTGGATAGACACGCAGGAGCCTGGCGGGGCACATGAGCGGCAAAAAGTCTATTAGCAAAGTGCAATGGCCGGAGTCGTAAATCTTTATTATATTTTGAATTTTATTTTAAATTTTTTCTTAAATATTTCAAATAAATCCTTGGAGTTAAATATATAGTTATTTGAATAGGAAAAAATTTAAGTCAAAATTAAAATTAAAAATCTATAACTGAATTATTTTGATTTTAATTTGAGTTAATGAAATGATAACAATCACGCTAAAATCCATTTAACGTTAGAAAGCGACATTTTTTTAAACATTTTGATGCATTTATAAAATAAATATAAAGCGAAATAAATTGAAAACTACCAGTTTTCAGAAATTTTGAAATGTGTTTTTAATAAATAAAGAATACATACACCAATTTGTACAACGAAGAAGTCATAAAGAGATAATAAATATAACTTAAATTTTAAATGTTAATTGAAAAAGTACAAAATAATATTATAATTTAAATCTCGTTATAAACGGAGGCTAGCTTGAAAAAAAATTCTAGTCAAAAAATGATAAGCAATATAAAATATTTATTGATGTTTAAAAAAATGTATTGCATTTTAATTGTTGTTGCATCTCAATAGTATTAATTTAATAAACTCATTTATTTATTTATCTATTATACAATCATCATACAACAATAAATTTTAATTGCAAAATAATTGTATTATATTCAATAAAAGTTATAACGCATAGGATCCATTATTGAAGAAAAATTAATAAATAATGGACAAAATCAACAAAACAGCCAAAAATGTTATGAGAATTTAATTATAAAAAATATAAAATCTTTCAGCTCGCGCATCGAAGCTGGCTCGTTCGGAACAGTGTATTTTTGTTCTAACGAACTTCAGCTAGCGGCATTGAAAGTGGAAAAATGCAGGCTAAGCGGCCCTGATATTGTAACAATTTATTTTAAATTACTCTTAAAACTTCTATCAATTGAGGCATTGAAAAGTTTAGCAAAAACAAAATATATTAAACAAATACTTAGCAGAATCGTTATAATTAAAATATCTTACTAATTTATTTCGTAAACAAAAGAATTTRGGAAATAAACTACCGATTTCTTAAAACGTAGCCAATTTAAATTATAATTTTATTTATTATCGATAAAATTAATTTGGCAATTTATATTTTATTGATGAAAAAATAAAGATATTTTTATATCTTTAAAACCTAAGATTTTATATAAGAAAWGTATTTCTTGAAGCTGACATACACAAATAATATTTATTCGATAAATAATAAAAATGGGCATTATGCCTTTAAAAAATTGATATAAAAAATATTAAATATAAAAATTTGTTTTGGGGTGTGAAAAAAGCATTCAAAAAGTAACAGGCGATAAAAAATTTTCCGGCTTTGACATCACGTGGACATCGATCGCAGCCCGTTTCAATTGTGAATTTAGATATGACCGACTTGGACCCGCTTTTTGTAAATTTAATGTACAACAAAACATAAAACAAAAATATGAAATGCATTAAAAAATATTTCAATGATAAAATAATATTATAACAAACAATAAATAACAAATAAAAATAATTTCGGTATCAAATTTGAAGAATAATATAGGATTTAATAAAAATACTTTTTAAAGTCTTAATTTAATGTGGAATGTGCTGGTCAAAAAAATTAGATACAAATATAAAAACCTAATATATTTGTAAGTGAAATGGCGAGATTTTTGCATTTGCAATTTTATTAGTTATTGTTATTGCCAATTAAATAAATTTTGAAAAATTAAAATTAAGCGAAGTAACAGAAAAGATATAAAACCTGAGACTGAAGAACGACAGATGGAAAACGTCTCCACCCGGACGGAGTTCCACAACACTGATTCGGATGGATAATCATTGATAAAATTTATCGTTTAATGGAAAGAGATTTATTTAAAAAGTGCAATACGTGCCACAAATGGAATACAATAATTTTAACTATTAGTCAACTACATTCTTAAAATATTTTTTCTATTTTTTAGTATAGTACCAATTTAATTTTAGTCCGAAGTGTAATTGCATAGATCCCTCAATTAATTTATTAAATAGATAAAGCTGAGAATGTTTGTCAAACAACACAAATATGTAAATTAAAACAAAAAAATTAAGCCGCGGATTCGAACCGGTGATTCTGCCAGAAGAAAAGAGGCATGAATACTACAACCTCAAGGAAGCATCATTCAGTCAGTACACGTCAATTATTTTAAAATGAGAAAAGCACGATTGCAGATGATTCAACAAAATGATATAAAAATTTAAAATCTCATTGAATTTTTWAAAAATTAAATCTCATAACAATAAAATATGAATCAAATCTCACGGAAAATTTAAAAAAAATCATTTTATAAAAAAAATGAACGCAAATGTAAAATAATTAAAAATAATAAAATAATATATCGAATTCGAATAAACAGAATYGTTAAGGCTGTACTACTCTAGTTTTTGGTTATTTTTTCTACGGCTACTTAATTAATATAATTTTATCGGCAAAAACACAATAGCAGATATATCAACAACCACATTAGGTAAATTATTAATTTTATTTTATATTGACGAATTTGTAATCAGTGGAGTAAAAGGGGCGAAAAATTTTTATTCAATATATTGTAATTAGAATTAATTTTTAGATGCCACCTACCGGTTTGGATTTCGTAGGGTTTTCCGGATTCCAACAGCCAGCCATTTAACGTTTTCTTTAAATTGTTAATTAAATATTRTAAGMTTAAAATATAAAACAAAGAATAAAATGATAAATAAATAAGTAATCTTAACTTGAAATTAAATTATAATAAAATAAGCCTGTAATCATATTTCAAAATTTATATTTACATAGCTACTTTAAAATGCTTTCAAAAAACAAACTCTAATCATATTAACATATTTATAATGCGAAATCTAAAATATAATGAATATTTATCTTTTGACAAAGAGTAAAGCGTATAATTATAATGCCGCTTTCTACAACTTTTGAATTGTTTTTTAATAGTGAACAAAAATCGTTAAAAAGTCCATCATTCTAGGTTGGTTCCTTTATAATTTTTTTGAATTACAAAATTAAAAGTTGCACGTTATTTGGTCAAATTTGATTTTTAGCAAATTAATTTAACAATCCTGTTTTACATTTGACAAATGAAAACATTTTAAGGAACAAAAATTTAAATTGAATCTTATTAATTCAAAAAAAATATTAAAATAAAAAAATAGCAATCGCAACATTATTATAATTACTAAGTCATAGTCATCTCGAAATGCAAACAGGTCTGAAAAAAACTCAAATTTTATACACTCAATTTTTGTAGTTTTAAGGTTTGTAATAATTCTTCAATATKAACTTTTCGTTTGAGTCAGCATAAAAAATTTTTATTTTCAAAACATTTTTATAATTTATTCGATTATCGAGAGTAGAGCAAGACCTTCAAAATAATAAAGAAAGATGTGCCAAGTTATAATTAATTAAAGTATAAAAGATTTATAAATTCCAAAAAATATCAATGATTTAAAACATATTTAACAAAAAATAAAGCAAGTTTTGTAAAATTGTCATTTAAATCAATTATAAACTTCAGAAGTTAAACCTAAATAGTAAACTTTGTTTTAATTGGATTTATTGGCTTAAAAATTTTTATGCTTAAAATTGTGCACTAGTTAATTAATTTTTTATTATTATTTTGTTTATATTCGGAAAATCTAATTATTTTCGCGTTAGATGTTTCCTCTCCACCTAGTCCGCTTGTAGGGTGCTCTCCCAAAAAACGCGCAATTTAAAGCTTTATATCGAGTGCTAAGTAAGTTTCCCTTAAAAATATAAATTTATACATTTTATTATTTTATTTTTTGCATAAAAAACATTTGTTTTCTTACAAAATTTATTTAGTATTCATGATTTATATTTTTAATCAGCATTTTGTGTAATGCAATAAAGAAATGTCCCATACGAATGCGAGATTAACGAATTCTATAAACCATTTGAAAAAATTAGTTTATTTTACAATTTAAAATCGGTTTGGATTTAACATTAAATCTTTTAATAAAAATTTAATTTAAATATATTAATAAAAATAATTAATGAATAAAAACTAATTCTTCATATTTTACTTGCCCCATTTACTGGATTCTAAACGGATAAATAAATAGAGATATTAAAATTAATATTATTATGTTTCAAGAGTTATTCTGAGTTTCTTGTAAAGATTTAATTTGTTAATTTGTTTTGCGCGTTAGGGTTAATATTTACACTTTTTCAAGCGTCTTTTACCGTAATACCTGTAAAGAACACAATTTAAAAAAGTACCARACTTGATAATAAATCAAAAATTTAAACTAYGATGCACCGAATAAAACTATCCTTCAAACCACGACAATTTTATCTTTGTAGATTATTTTTAAGATTCACAAGCTTTCTGTTCAAAATTAACCGGTCTGGATAGTATAATTATCTTGAAMCCTTTAATGTCTCACCAATGCTTAATGGGAATAATAATTTACACAAATCTTTAATTTTTAATAAAATATTTAAAAATTAAAAAGACATTACTTAATTAGCTGAGCCATTCATTGGAAAGCGACAGCGAATATACTAAATTGACAACATATTTTAACTTACAAAATTATTGGAGTTAATTAATCTATAGTTCAACAATGTTTTGTATATGCTGAGACCAAAATTGTAAGCGTTGCGAGTATTTATCAACCTTTAAAATTTAGAGATAAAAGTTTTATATAATCCTAAAAGGGCAGATGTGATCGTTGGGCGTAATTTGTGACTCCCGGTTTTGTTATTCATAAAAACTTATTTTAAAATTTAGAGCAAATCCAAAAAAATGCTAAAAAAAATCATCAATCATAAATATTTAAATCCAATAAATAATTCCTGTGAAGATAAAACCAAAAATATCAACAACATGTTTATTGCAGTAGAGACTAAATAATGATTACAAATATCAATAAATCTTTATCGGAAAAGGTTAGTAAAAATCATAAATTTCTTACTTTAATTGTCATTTATATAAAGTTTTATATTAAATTGATCAAAATTATTATTATACAATTTCAAAAGATGAGAAGACACTGTTTGGGGTCGAGAGGACGGGACACCGCGATTAAGTCTAACACAGATGTGAATTTAAAAGGCAAACCTCAAAAAATAAATCAATCGTTAATTATTCTAACTCAAAAAGGCGCCGCGCATTCAGTAATAAAAAGACTAAACCGCCAAAAGATTAGAAAMACACAAAAAATTACAACTATTGACAAAAATGAACGTTGAGCTAATCACTGTACATATATTATGTTTAATTTATTATTTAATAATTATTAATCTGAATTTCTAACAAAATTAAATAACGTTTAAAATTACGCAGGATAACAAATTTTTCAATGTAAATAAACGAATTTGAACACGAATGCCTAAATATATTAACGCTTTAAAAAAATATAAAATCTTCTGAATTAATTTAATATAAACAGTCAGATAATTATAAAATATATTACATTAATGGTAATTTAACATTGAAATTTAATTAAAAGATTATTAACTTTGCGAATATAAATTTAAAAATAAATATTATTTAAAAATGTTTGTAAACAAAATTAAAAAAGAGTATCAATAGATAAATGAAACTAAAATACAATGCGATAAATTTTTTTAATTGACACAGTTATTATATAAGTATTAAGCAATAAAATTTTAAAACATAGCTGGATTTGCGTTCTGTGCGAATTTCAGCGAACGGCATCTACATTTTTGCGGTTTTTTGGTAAACCTCATTTAAACATTTTTAGAGCTAAGACGCATAGTGACCATTTACATACAAGCGTTCAGCCGCCGCATACCTCGCGTTCTTCTCGTCAATCATTCTACCCATATGTGTTTTATTATCTTACCTTATTCAAATTCATTTTTTAAAATTTTCATGTTCGTCGATTATAATGATATAATAATACAAAACTAAAAATTAATTATATTATTTCACCGAATAAAAATTATAAGAAACTTGATAAATTATTATTCTTAAAAATGTTGAATTTATAAAAAATGTTTGCGCATTAATTATGGAGTTAGCTCTCCAATTAAAACAATTTTAACATTTTTAAAATTAAGTATTGACTGATAACTTGAACCTCATGAAATATAATGAACTCTACTTTTAAAATCAATGCAATATGTTAAAAATAAAATAAAATCTTAAAAAAGTAACGAATCTTATATAAAATCAATTGTTAATTTGTAAAATCAAAATTTGACAAACTTTGTTGAATTTTATATTTCTCATGCTGGTTTTTTGCAGCCATAAATTAAATAGAATATTTGTACTTTATCAAATAAAATTATAGAATACAAGAAAATACGAACACAAGTTTGGACGCCTTTTGAAGACATTCGGAAACTTAGCCACTTTTCCAACGGTTCTATGCATATTTTTAATTTTTTATTAAAATTGCAAAATTAAATTATAAAGTAATATTTAAACTGCTCATGTTATTTAAAAACTTGTTAATTTATATTCATCCATTAAAAGTTGAAATTTTGAAATTATTTGTTTAAAATTTTTATTTACATTTAAAAACTCTGGCCAAAAAATTATATTGAAAATAACAATTTTAATACAAATAAAAAAATATTGCATTGCCTTTCAAAAAATCTTTGATTTTATATGGAACTAATTAAATGCTGCGTGAATAGGAAAATATTCTCGTATTGTTATTTTATAAAATTAATAAATAAAAATTCGAATGATCATAGCAATTACACATAAAATTGGAATCAATATCGAAAAGTAGAATAACAATAAGTAAATTGTCAACGTAATAAAGAATTGTATTTAAAATAATTATAAATGCTATATTACAATCGTGAAGTCACTGTGGGTCAATAACATAATTATGCCCAAAACGCGATAATTTCAAATCAATTTGGGAAACTTTTTTTAATGAAATTCTAATAATAATGAATACTTTTATTCTAAAGTAGAGCAAATCAAAACTATATTTTAAACATGAATCATTAAATTTTTTAAATCATGCAGCGTCGTTATAAACTTGTGGGGAATTAACGAAAATAAGAAATACATTATAAATAAAAGGATAAATAAATAATTTAAAATCGCTTTGTATCAAAGATAAACCTTTGCAGAATTGGCTGCTGGATACAATGGAGGACCTGTTACAAATAAAGGCAATATTTTGAAAAAGTGCAACCATCCCCTAATAAGAATTTAAATAATGGCAATAAAATGATCCAATGTTCTTTGAATAAGTATAATTTGATGTAAAAAATTATAAAAAAGGTGGATTGAAATAACAAATTTAAAAAAGGGCAATGTTCAATTGTTCAAAGTAACTAATATGGCGCTATGTTGAATTAAAAGGAATCGATAGTTTGCCCGATTATGAGTATATACTTTTTGGACGTTCTATAGAAGATAACATAAATGGATAAGTAGAAGGAGTAATTAATCTGATCAGTGTTAGTGAAATTGGTCGAAAATTAATAATTTTTCATATTATTAGGATGAGAGCTCCGGAAAAAATAATTTTTAAAAAGAAAAATGGCAAACTCGAATCGGTTTGTTATAAAACACATTTTTAAACAAAATTTACCGATTAAAGCAGCCTAAAACAGTTGCATGAAATTGTATTCTTTTAAATGTATTTGATATTATTATAGGTAACCTATGGTTATAAAATATAAAAAAATCCATAAAATTTTAAATGTGTAATGTTGTAACATTCAAAATTTAAATATTTAAATGCATGTAAAAATAAACAGTTGGGCGATTTTCTTAAACACTTAGATTCTTTGACATAAAATAAATTTAAGGATGCTAAACATGTTTTAAATGAATGCAAAGTTTTAATGAGAGATATTTTTAAAACAAATTTAAATAACGCTCAAATGTAAAAATGTTAAATATGTAATTAAGAAAACATTAACAGTTAAAAATAATATACAACAAACATTTTTAGCGTAAATGAACGCCCGCCACATCCGTAGCAGAAACAACTGGACAGGAAGACGACATGGCCAATCACACAATATTAAAATAATTTCAATATGCCAACTAAAATAAATATATTATGTAAAGAAAAATATATCATTGTATAAATTTGATTATCAATCATATCAAAACTGTAAAAGTTCGTTAAACAAACAAAAATTAATCAAAAAAATGAATATTCCTTACGTTTTCGAAAATAGCTATTAGGATGGTTATTCGTGGGCGACAACTAACTGCATAAAAAATTTTTTTGCTAGTTGTAATTTAATATATAAATTACTTTACACTAATTAATAAAATAAAAAAACATGCAATTTGGCTGAACAAAAGCGAATCCGTGCTTTGGAAGATCCAAGCAGTCAAAGTTTTTAATAGTTTTAAAAATAAAATAAAACGTTAAGACATAATTCCAAAAAATTATAAAGATTTAATACAAAGTGTTATAAGACGTGATATAGCATAATGCGCGCAAATTAATTTCACCGAAATAAGATGCTTTAGTGAATTTTGATTAACAAATCAATTAATATTTACAAAAAAATAAATAAAATCAGTCAATATATGATGTTATTAAAAAACTTTATTGCTTTTTTGTTAAATTACGAATCGGTGAAAAAATTAAAAAATGATTGTATTTTACTTAAATAACAGAGAAATTTTATCTAGAAATTAAAATTTGTAAATATTAAAATTGTATCTTCATTTATTGTTTTCAAATCAAAAGACGAATCGTACTTGTAATTCGACATTATTAAAAATTAAGAGACTAATGCTAGGTGAAACAATTAACGAAAAACGATCCACCCTCAATGGATTTTGTAAACATGATATAAGTAATATTAAATTAGAATAAATATATATCCAAAGTAAAGCATCGATTTTAATAGTTTAAAATTTATATATTTAAGGATTTATCTGAATACATTATTCATACGTTTTTTGGTGTTTGTTTTTGCTTGACTTTGTTTTATTTTAATAACAGATAAAAGTAAAATAAAAATTATTGTAATGAAATTTATTAAACGCGTAATCTTATATTGTTGTTTAATTATTCCATTTATTACAAAATAAAACATTGAAATTTGCAAGGGAATGTAATGAGCGAGGAAAATCGGCAGAAGTGTTCGCCCCCGAGCTCAATATGGATTCACAGTGTCATTTTTTGTTAAGAAGTCTAGTTGATGGTGATTTTAAATTTTAAAATATTTATCCTTGACAATTTTTAAGCAACAAGTAAAATTATTAAGCAATTTCTTTCCGGCGAAATAGAAATTCATTTTTTTAATTCTTTTGTTTTGATCTTTTATATGTTCTTAAGTTGAAATTTAATTAGATAAGTTTCAAACAGGGCTTTGATGTAAAAGTCAGTCTTTGCAGTATTTAATATATTTGTAAATAATTGATACAAACATGGAAATGACATTATTTTTAGTTATATTCTGTTTACAATTTGAAAAAAAATTTTTTAACAATTTTTATTTAATCATAATTTTTGTACTTTAATAATTTGTCATAAAGCGAGTGAGTCTTGTGTAACATGTAGAAGTAAGAAATTTTAACCATTAATTATTGTAATATATTTAGCTAATAAGTATGTTGAATAGAAATTTTTGTTTGTTTATTGAATTTCTATTTAGAACAAACAATATTTTATAATATCTATAAACTATATTTATGATAAAAATATAGCTGATTTTAATCATATTTATTATATGTCAAACACAGATTGGCTGTAACAATATTAGATTTATATGTAAGCGCGTAGGCTTTGCAACAATTGAATCACATGCAGCTTCGTGCTACGGCCCAGAAGCTTGAATGCTGCTGCCAATCTGATTATTCATATAAAATATTGTGCTTTTAACTTTTTTTTAAGAATAAAAAACACTTATTTTTATTAATTTCTTTAATGAATTATACATATATTTGTTTGTGACCTTATTATTGAAAAATTACTATTTTAAATTGATTTAATTGTATTCTGTTCAGAATTCGTTATTATGCATTGAAAATAATAAATTCTTATAATATATAATTAATAGACCTCTTTGGAAAACCATAATAAATATTATTTAAAGATCAAAATATACTTTTTATTTGTTGTAACTTTCATAACTCTTTATAATTAATTATATTTCTAAATATCTGTTCATTGAATCTAAATTGCAAGTATAATCCTTTTAAACTTGTTGTAAACTTGAAATTAAAACGGATGTATTCCAAGAAGGAGGCGAGCCCGTCTTTGCCACATTCTTATAAACTTTTTAATTATAAACTGTAAAATATTTTTTATATTCTCATCAATTGCTTGCAATTACAACATAATTGTTTTCGACAGCATACTTTTATTTAAAAAAACTTATTTAACATTAAGATTCAAATCATTGTACTTTATTTAAGCTGTAGGTAATTTTAATTAAACTTCTAATTTGCTTATTTAAATTAAAAGTAATAATTACTTACAAAATTAGTTTATGAAATGCACATAATGTTAATTGTTTTGGTGTTTTAAATATTTGCCCCGTTCGAGGGCCCCAATTAATGCCCAATGGTTGAGTGGGGTTAATTCATATTCTTGTAAATCAATCTTTAAATTCATATTTATTGTTTTATTTCTGAAAAGTCGTCGTCTATGATACTTCTCTGTTGTAAGTAAAATTATTTAGTTTTATTTTTTAATATTTTTATTTAAATGCTATTATATTTGTATTTTCTTACGCATAAATAAGCGACGCAGTGACATTTATTTATTGAAATCTCTATTTGAATATTAATTTTAATTGACAAAAAAAAATATATTTGTTTAATTTTCATTCACTTTTGACGCCTGAGATGTGAACGGTTTCTTGTAAATTTGTTTACGTATTTGCTGTCTGCACTGGTTTTTAAATAATTTTTAACTAATTCAATTAGCTATAGTTTTTGCTTTGTAAGCTTTTATAATAAAAATATTTTAAAGTTTATTTTAACTAACAAAATGCAACGAAATCGAATATTTAAAATTTCAAACTCCGTCTTTTGCGTCCGCAACTTGGTGCGCCGTAATGAATGACGTGTTGATCTATTCTTTGAAACTTTGAATTTACTTTTCCTTAATGTTTAATTATTTAATGGTTTTTTTAATTAAATAAAAACCTTATTATTTTTTTAAAATTTGAT
Organism: Globodera ellingtonae; assembly: GCA_001723225.1. Lineage (NCBI taxonomy): Eukaryota > Metazoa > Nematoda > Chromadorea > Rhabditida > Heteroderidae > Globodera > Globodera ellingtonae. The sequence continues at coordinate 144,047 of MEIZ01000103.1, read as the reverse complement.
AGGATCTTTAACAATTGTAGAATTTTTTAAGTTAAGTTCCGCCAAACTTGCAAACATTAACATTCAACTTTATATAGGATTTCATGGGGTTAAATTTAAGAAATCAATTAAATTATTAATATTATTTTCCTATCTTTAACATACTTACATAAGCATTATTGAGACTTAGTATTTTATTTAATAACATATAAAGTTTTTTAAATTACTAGCTGTGCATCTTGTTTTTGCTACCGCTGGTTCATTTATTCAAGTGTATATAATTTGATTTTTATGTTTTTTGCATTTATTCCGATTTTCATTTTTGTTTTTTCAATTTTAGGGTTTTATTGTATTTTTTTTAATCAAAAAAACTTTATTTTTGGAATAAAAATAAATAGGTATTTGTGTAATTGATTTACAGAGTTTTATTTGAATTTTCAAAATGGTATAAATACATAACTCTCCAATGCTGCTGAGTCCTATTATGATGCGAAGGAATCCTCTTAGAAAGTTTAGTTAATTGAAATAATGAAAAGCTATCTATCATCACGGCAAAAACTGTTGAGGATTCTTTTTTTGCAGCGTACAAAAGGCACGAATAGTATACAATTTGCAACGTTGATTCCTGTCCGCTAAACATATTTTTTAACGAAGATTCATTTATAAAGTTACGCTTTCATTGCTTTTTATATACAGAAAACAAGGTTTTGATTCTGCCTTATGAGATTATATTTATCGTCCTTAGCTTTTTTTTAAATAACTGCTTTTAATTTTAAATAATTTGAAGTTAAATTAAGAAAAAAAATTCTCGATTTCTTTTTAGTCATTCGTCTCAAAGTTTATCTATATATTTTTTAATTTAAAATTGAGTTGGCACGAGTAATTTCGTAACTTTGCCGGAATTATAAAATTATATAATTTATCTAATAATGCGTTTTCGGCGAATTAATTAGCTTAAATTTTATTTTTATTCTTTTATTTTTTTAAACATTTGTTTATCCGATGTTGAAGTGAATTCGCAGCAAAGAGTAAAACATTTCTATTGTTTTCTTTACTGAAGTAAATCGAAAGATAGAAAAAACAATTAACACAGTTGGGGTCGAACCCCGGGGCAACTCACATCACTCACCATCAAACGCCATTTAAAAAAAATTGTTATTTAATAAATAAATAAATATAATTTTGTCAAATTATTCAATATTCATCACAAATTGCCGGTACAATGAAGAAGCGGGAATAGGGGACGTGAGTTCACAGTCTTGCCTATTAAGTTTGCAATAATGTTTATTCTGATTTAAATTTTTATATTGTTTTGAAATAACTTTTACATTTATGAAGTAGGTTTGTTAGAAATTTTAATTAATACTATATTTTATAATATTAGTTGAGATTATTTTAATAATGTTTAAATTTATCTTTTTTCATTAGAAAATAACAACGTTATTTTCTAGTAATTTATTTTAAATCGGTCACGTGACTTATTTATTACTGGGTTATAGAAAATATAAGCTAAATTTGACTAAATGTATAGTAATGGGTTTTGAATATATTAAAATGTTTTTAAGCTCTTTGAAGAATAGAGGGTACAATAATTTTTCTATTGATTTCATTATCATGCAAGCATTTTATTTTATTGGTATGTGAGGTAATAATTATGAAATTATTTATAATAATCGAAAAATCAATTTTGACCCAAATGGTAAAATATCATTATTATCTGATTTTTTTAAACAAATGCCTTGGTCATGTCTGCTGAAATTAAAAATAAACGGCCTGAGAAGCCACCCTTAAATTTATGTTTTTTTAAATATATTTTTCTTGACTCTAAACTTTTCTCTTAACGAGGCCTTTATGTTTTTGGGGTTTCATTGATTTTTTTAATATTACAGATTTCTGAAACTATTGTAAATGAAGCAATAACTTATTAACTTTTTTAATTTTATTTAACGTATTTTTGTAGTTGAAACTTTTTGTACAGTATTTAATCTAGAACTTTATTACATAGTAATTTAATATTTTGAACCGTTTGTGTTTCTGTATACATATTTATTTAGCCTTGATTTTTCACTAGCATACTCGTTTGACTTTGTTTATATTCTTAAGTTTTTTTGCCAAGTTTATAAGCAAAATATGTATTAATAATTTTTAAATTTGTACTTGAATAAAATGGGTTGTTGCTTGTTTTGTCATTTTACTGCAATTTAATAAATGTTTTTATGATATGATTTTGTTCACTTTTAATTAAATTAAAAAAATAATGTAACGAGGCCAATTTAAGACTTTTTTCTGTTAATAGACTTGTTAAGATTCTATTTTATTTTTCCTTACATTCAAGCCTACATATGCTTTAACGGTAAACATGTAGATGACATTTATATAATAATTGAAATTTTGTTCTCTACATGCTTAAAAACTTTCTTATTTTGATCCATTTTGCTGTCTTCCACCAGGAAATTTAAGTATTTCTTTTTTTATACAGCTTTCTTTGGATACTGGAGTTATGTTTTTACAATCTAAACATATCTTTATGTACTAAATATTTTTGATTTGTTGTGGAAAATTTTTGTTTTGGTTGTGATTTTTTTTTGATTTTGATTAAACTCTTTTATTGGTGTCTTGACAAACAGAATGGTAAAATGATATCTTTTCAGTTCAAGAAAAACTTAAAATCATTAAAAAAATTTTGTAGGCAGAGACTCGAAGTTTCATTATAAAATGTTTGTATGTTTTTGTTATTATTTATTTTTTAAATAATTCAAACAAAATTTTGTTAGTTTAATAAAAACTTTGTAATAAATAAACATTATAATTACTAATTACATTTATTTATGTTTGATTTTCTAAATATTATCAATCAGACTGGTAATTAAACAATTATTTTGTATAGCATAAAATTTTTAGGAGGTTGAAAAATCTAAACTATTTTGTTTTTATTATTTGTATTTTAGCGCGCCGTATTAATCAAGTGTCAAACAACCAACTGGTGGCTCCAGGAATGATTCAGATCCCGGTAGTGTTGCCATTTATTTTTTTTACTATTTTTCCAATGGGTTAGTTGGCCAAAGCTTTTTTTCAATTTTTTTAAATTATTTTTTTGCTGATGTAACAAATTTTTCAAATTTATTTGACAAAATACTATCGATTAATTAGTTTTCCTTGCCTTTTCTCCGACAGTCATAATTCTTTCTGCGGCTTTCACGTGCCCTTCTTTTTCAGACAAATTACCCTATATTTCAACATCTTCCGACTTTCATATAATTAATTATTGAATTAATTGCGTTAAATGTCTTCCATTAAGTTAATTAACAAATAAAATTTACTATCGCCACTATTTTTTAATAGCTTTGAACACTAATTTAAGAAAATTATTTAATGTTTTTATTCATAATCGTGCATTCGTTGTTTTAGCAATTTAATAATTTATTTATCTAAATAATTAGAAAAGCGAAAACTCATATTTTAATAGGGCAAATTAATTAAAAAGCATCATACTGCTGATTGAAAGTGTTATGTGCTTCTTGAGTCTTTTATCAATATTATCAATGTGTAGTTATGAAGAATATAAACCATTCTGCGTTGTGATGGACGATCAAAACGTGTTGTCCTCGCTCCCAAAAATGCCACCATAGATTCCATGGCTCATCAGGCACATGATCGTGCTTAATTATAAAATTAATTAGTAAAATGTTGGCATTTTTTATCAATTCATCAATGTGTGACTTATAATTAGTATTAGTTTTTAACTTCACTTTTTTTTAATTGTCGCAAATCGTGGTGTCTAAGTTGGATTGGAATTTATTTAAAAACTTTTTTTTGTTACAGTAGTAAAGTCATACAATTCTAAGCAGATAGGGTTTGTAAATAAATAATTTATTTTTAAAATTGAGTTTTGATTTTTTATTGACATACTTGTTTAACAATATTATTAAAGATTTAAAAGTTATTTTGGGATTCTATATATTAATTTTTTGAAGAAATATTAACTTTTAATATATCATTTTTTTGTTTTCTTTTGCTTTTTAGACTTAAGAATGTAATCAGTTAAAAATTTATTTAAAATGGAGAACAACCGTGGTGTTGGGTAATTAAACCTAGGGATGGTTTTATACAATTAATATGGTGAAAAGTTAATTGATTTAATCGATTGATGGTTCATTTTTAAATTTGTGCTACTAATCTATTTAAAAAATTTAATAATGTTGCTTGCTATAAATTTTGTTTATATTCAATATATTTATTTTTAAATATAAATTTAAAATGTTTAATGTATTTTTAAGTTTTTTAAAGCTTCATAAATTTTCTTAATAAGATTTCGACGTATATTCGCCATCTTAGCTTATTAGAAAGTGATGAGTTTGAATTTAGAAATATTACGGATTAGTTAGCAATGGTTTTAATKTGGCAGTAATTGATATAATAATTTTTTKRRRAWTTTTTT
>MEIZ01000103.1:117125-129597 GCA_001723225.1 Globodera ellingtonae | reverse complement strand
TGGAACCATCAAATGTTTAAAATTTACAAACATGCCCTGCATTTATCGTAAAGAATAGTTTTAAAGCTTTTGATTTGTTTTGGTTATTTTTTTTCGCGAAAATCTAATATTTTTTAATATTATTTATTTTCCAAATTCCGTTTTTTCAAAGAAAATTTTTTGTTAAGTTATATTGATGCATTGATTGGAAAACTGTGAAATTTGATATTTTAATTAAATTTTTTTTATATTGTCAGTTTTATTATTGCATTTACAAACCTTTCTAAAAAATCCTTTTACAAAGTTTTTTTATTTAATATGAATTCTAGACAGTCCAAAGTCGCAAGGACCCTTGAACTTTCAGCGAGACTGACTCGAATGGTCGTTGTATCGCCTTGTCTGGAAACCAATTATTATTTTATATTGAGCATTTCCCTTGGAAAGTCCCGATTTTGAGTTAGACAAACATTTATTATAAAAGATTAATTGTAGAACTTTTAACATCAGTTAAGTATTACAAATGTTTCTTCTAAATATGTTGTTATTAAATAATTTATTTCATTCTTAAGCAAAAATAGATACTGCAAAAATTATTATCACGATAATATATTTTATCATCAATTCCAAGGCATTATGGAACATTTAGATCATTAATTAATCTGGTTTGTTGCCCTTTGGTGTCGCGACGTTGACCGGAAACCGAGGCGCGATGGCCCTCTCAAGCGCCGTCGCGAAAGAATCTACCTTATGCAAATAAAGATTTTTATTATTATATAAACATGTTCAATTGTATCATATTGCTTAATTATTTATAACATGGAATATTTTAAATGAAGACCCAAACATTGTTTTATTCATATTCATTAAATTTTTTTAATTAGCAATAAGCAATTTAGGTGTTTTAATTAAAAAATTAACTGTTTAGTGTTTCAAAATGTTGTTTGAGTTAATGCATAAAAAAAGACCCACATGCATGGGATGAACTTGTCAAATGCGGCCCGGTTGTGTGATTTTTCTTTTTTTTTCTTAAAGGGGTATTCTCTCAGATACGAGTCGAGTGTTGATCGAGGGATGTCGTATCGCGCCGCTGCATCGCGGACATTTCTAGAATTTATTAATTATATTTTGAAAATTTTGCCGCTATTTATTTATTAAAAATTATCGTATTTTTTAAATATTGATGATCTAATTAATTATAGAATTCTAATCATTCTCTTGCTTTTAATCATGCGCCTTTTTATGTGTTAATTAGTGTACAAACAATCGAATTGATAAATTTTTGGAACATAAAATATTTTTCAATACCAATATAATAAAATTATTTATATTTCGCAAATTATTAATTATTTAAATTAATTTACGATTTGTGTTTTAAAACTTCGAATCATTTTTTACACTTCTTTGGTGCAGACCCAAAAATTTTCAATAGATGAGAGTTATGTGCCTTTTTTTAATCTAGCGTAGGTTCATTGCATTTTGGCAAGTTCATTTATTATCTTTTTTTTATATTCGGAGTTATCAAAATTTAATTTGCATGGCGTTGTTCTATTACATAGAATTAGTTTATTTTATTTAAATATGTATTGAAACAAATATGCATTTTTTGAACGTTTCCACCCAGCTTCGACCTGCATGGCATTAAAATCCTAATTCTCAACGTGGCTGCGAACCCGAAGATTTCCACCAACTTTATAATATTACAATTTTTTCGCGTTGCGGCCAATGTATTTAAATAAATGTGTTATGCGCTCATTTTATAATTAAAGCTTTGTAACCTTTTTTATATGTCTACAGAAACATTTTTAGTTAATTTTGGGTGGAAAAATCACTTGATCATTTTATGTTTTAAATATTGACATATTTTATTTTTATTTCAACCTTTATTTGTAAATTTTTGTTATTTATTTTAATTTGGTTAATTTAAAATTGGCAAAAACGGCTTTCGTGTAATTACCAAATTTTGGCTGTGGTTTATTTTTAATGTTTTGCTTAATATTTACTTTGATAGTTTTTTGCTTTTAATGATATTTATTGCTATTAATAATTAGTAAATTGTCATATTTAAATATATTATAAAAAATAATTTTGCTACTCAACGAAGTTTATTGATTTTTATAATGTTTTATCAGTTAAAGAAATTAAAAAACATTTTAGAATATTTGATAGTTTGTTTAAAAAAAAGTTTTGAACTTTTTTCTGTATAAAGAGATTAAATGAAATTAAATGAAAATTGAATAATACGCAAAGTTGTTTTGCAAACAACGGATTGCGATTGGCGTACAGCAGGCTGATGTCTGCCGCACATCCAACCATCGCCATCTAAATTTGTTATTTAGTTGATTTAATGAATATGGACAATAACAAAACGCAGCTATTTTGTGTGTAAGTGTAGTTTTTGAGCTTCCAGGAATATGGGTTATTTCTTTTTGCATTTTATGCTAATATACTTTTTATTTTAAATTTTTAATTATAATTTTGTTTGGGCTCTGTTTGTTTAAGCCTATTGAAAAATAAGCTGCTTATATTAATCCGTTTATCAATTTATAACCTATCGCTTCTCCTTTGTCATCTGCTCCACTCTTTATACCCCTCTTACGGACAGGCACATATGTTATTGTCAAACAAAAATAGTAAGACGTATTATAAATATTTAATTATATTTAAATTTTATTTAATCATTTATTTTCTGTATAATTATGAATAATTTTGTTTCTTTAAGCTGGCTTCTTAGTTATTTAATATATTCAAATTACGCTTCTAAGTTGCAATCTTACAATTGTTACTTATTCATTAAGGATAGCTTTCAAAAATTGATATATTTCCATAAATGAATAAGTTTTAATATTTTATATTATAATTTATGATCAATTCTATTAAATTAAATCGCTCAGCATTGTATCATATTAGTTGTATATAAATTTTTAAATTATAGAATTTTAGTATTCATTTTATTTATTTAGCTATATTTTTTTGATCGAAGTTATTATTCCTTTGAAATTTTTACCTCAAAGTTTAAAAATCGATGATAATTTGGTGAAATAATTTAGTCAGCGTGTTTAATTATTTTAAATAATTGATATCATTTCCGGTAAATGACTATTTCCTCTTGCTGCAAGGGCATTATCAGCCTAAAAAAGAAGTTAATGCACTTATTCGTAAGTGAAGATCCGGACTTTAAATAAAACGAAACATCATTATAAATGCTCAATCTTCACTCAAAAGGCTATTCAGAATCTTGGGGTTCGCTTCATAAATTTAAATTTATTTTATTTTATCATTTTTTGTGTTTAGACTTTCTCCTTGCATAGCATTAAGTTTGCTGTCAAATACCCATATAAAAGGGTTTGCCATTATTGGTTTTAATTAAGTATTTTGGTCAGGAAAGTTAAATTCTTGATTTTTGCGCCGTGCACTTCTTTTCAAATCAATAAACATTTAAAATTGATTGCTTGTCAGAAACATTAGATTTTATCGTACGTTCAATTCTTTTATTTTAAACTTTTAAATAAATAATCGCAATTAAATTAAATTATAAAGAAATTTATTATTTAATGAATAATCAATCAAAACAAGGTTAAATATTAATCTATTACTAGCATTGCTCTATAAAATAAATACTCGGCCTTCGGTTTTCGAAGAAAACTTTTTAATTGCCCCCAATTGGCCTCTAGTATGCTCCTTAAGGTTTTGCATTTTGCAATAGAAATCACATTTATTTATCATTTAAAAATTATAGCCATCTCTTTTATTAAACGATGTAGAGTATTTGTTTTATATATGTAATTTTTGGTTTCGATTTAATACTTGATTTAAAGCAATTTATTAGTATATAAATTATAATTATTTGTTAGCAATTATAATTTGTAAAGTTTCATTAACAATACTTTGTTTTTATTTTTGCTGATATTAAAATTAATTAATATTTAAATTTACTTTTAATAACACTGTGAGCTCAATTAAGTTCTAAGTAAAGGATAAAATTTCAATCCGGATTATCAGACTTTGTAGYCCCATCTTCTCAGATTCGCTTCCACACTCACATTTAATATTTGGTTTTTGCTTAAATATGAAAAACAAGTTTTAATTTTGCGCTTAAACCTTTGATAAACGAATACTGTTTTTTTGGGTATTTAAATAAATTTTCGATAGTATCGTTGTAGAGCCGTGTAATGATGAAAAATAAGCAGCCTATAAAAAAATTTGAATGTTCCTTTTATTTAAGTATTGCTCACATAAAATCGTTTTAAACATCTTTTTATTATTTATAGCTAATAATTATTGCTTATTGTAAGTTTTTATTTTATTTTGGGCACTTTATTTCAAATATAAATTTGGTTATAATAAACAACATTTTTCAGTTGATTTTTTTCAAGTAAATAAATATTTAATTATATGGTTATCAGTTCTTTGTTTCATTTTTCCCATTTTTGTTTCATTTTTCCAAATTCTTAATTTATTCTATATAACGTTTAAGCCGATCAATTGACTCGATTTACAGAGATTCATTATGAAAATGATTTGTATCGCATAATTTGTTTAGTCTTTGAAAAGCTTTTTTTATGCTTTCGACATTTTAACAACGACTTTTCTAAATGAAATTGCTCAATTTCTGCAATTTTTCGATTTCTGGGAGGGTGGAGGCTTTTGCCYTTTGTAATTTTTAATATTTTTGCTATTTATTTTATTTTAAACTTTTATYGATTAATATGTTTAACAAATCAATTTAAAAACAATAAAATGTTCTGGAATAATAATGCATTACCAGTCATTTAGTGGGTTTTCATTTTTCTCGTGGTTTTATTTGATATTTAACAAAAAAAAAAGATTACTATTTTTAGCTCCAAAAGAATTTAATATTTGTTTATTATTTATTGATGAGTTTTTGTTAAGCTTATTCATCTAAATTATTTTATCAAAAACTAATTGACGTTCTGCTTTTCCGTGTGCCTCTTCTGCCATATCTAACTGTTAGGAAATATGAKTGCGTATAATTTCCAAGCAATTAAAAATTGATTAGTTAAATTTATCGGCTAATGTACAATTTGATATATWATTTAGAACAAATAGGTAATCAAAGTCATATTTCGACCCAATTGTATCAAAYAGGTTTATTTCGGTTGTTGACTTTTATACGTTAAATTGGACGCACCTGGCCAACGCGCGCGCGAGAATTTTTAAATTGACATTAAAACATTTTAGTTAAAATTATCTATTATTCAGATAATTTGTTTACTGTCCTTGGTGAATGTTTATTTTTATAAAGTATTTATGGTTTGATCATATTATTTATTTTAATAACATGATAATTATCAAAAAACATAATAATACAAATTTCTATTAGGTTATTTATATAATTAATGTGTTTTACGATTTTGAGTTTTTTATTTAAAATTTATTAAAACTTTTTTGCTGCTTTCTTTGCCGGGAAGATGAACGAAAATGTAGGTGATAAAGGCTTGGAGTATTAATATTTTAGTGAAACTTTTTTTTTTCAAATTTGCAACAAATATTTTAAATTTTTAAATAATAAAATTTTAAAAGTACCAAATAGACATCAACTTTTCAATTCTTCCCAAAATTTTGGTAGGTTACTTAGGCGTTGAATTTTTACAGTAAAATTTGTTAACCTATTCACAATTTTCGTTAAATTTTAATTTGCTAATGAAGGATTATTTTTTAATAAAATTGGATGCGACGTAGTGTCCACTCTTTAGCCCCCTCTTTCATTAAGCAGAATGAGATTGATGTAAATGAACGATAAAGTTGCATTTTTTAGAAAAGAAATTCGTTTAATTTACAAAATGCTGAATGCACCTGTGTTTAATATTTTTTATTGTGTTTGTTTCTTTTTAATTAAATTTAAATTGCGAAACATTTGCTAACCGCGACTCGTATATTTCTATTTTTAAAATGGTGTTTTAAATATTATTATTAAAACAGAATATCCTCTTTTGATACTTATCCTATATTTTGAATTAAATTATTAATATTGCAAGATATTTATTGTCTTATAGATTATTTATTTTTGTTGTATGGTTTGGTTTTAATAAAATTTTTATATTCATGCGTTTGAGTCGTTTATTCAGTTCAATAACTTTGCCTTTTGATCGGACAGTATGTATTTATTTAGTTGATTTTAATAAGAGTTGCAATTGCTTTCTATAGGAAAAATTCATTTTCTTAAAATTGGTGGTTTGTTACTTTTATTATTACAGTTTTCCCTTCATTCAATGCATATGTTGACCGAGTTGTTTGAAACCATCGGAACTTGCCGAATTTAGAAGAAGGTGTGGCTAATATTATTGAACTTGTTATTGCATATTTTATTGTAAACATCCTCTTAGCAATTTATAATTTTATTTATGTCAAAAATAATATTATTTAATGTTAGGCAACTAATTGTGTTTGATGTATTGCATGAGCAGATTTGTTGATTAGAATTTTGCTTTTAGTCATCATTATTTATTTCTATTTTTTTCCTTTTTAGATTAGTGTTCAAAAATGAATAGGAATTTTGCCATTTATTTTACTAAATAAACCATATGTTTAATTTATAGATAGAAACTTTATTTTTTTATTGGTTAACACGCAAATAAATAAAAATAACTAACATTTTAAAAGGTGTGACATAAGCTCACTCTGGACTTCTCTCCCGGTCCCAATTATATTATTCAAGTTTTCAGGGAACGGCCCTATTTAGTAATTTCTTAGTATGGTGCAACTGTCATTTGTAATTTTAGTAATATTTGATGAAATTTTAATTTTTCTTTTGAGCTATTTGCTTTTGTTTCCTTCATTTTAGAGTTTTTTTTTGAGGAGTTACACGGAAGTTGTCGTTGACGCGTGCTCGATGCGCCAGGACCTAACGAAATGAATATTTACAGTTATGTTTGTTTATATTTAAAAGCATTATTAATTCAGAATCCGCGCAAGTGGCTTACATTTTCATTCTATAATAATCGTGATGGAGCACATTAAAAGAACTTTGTGTGGTAAGTCTCTTATGTCAAAATTTTATGTTCCATTTAAACATTGCGGAATTAAACTATTTTTTCAAAATATAATTGGGAAAAAATTTTCGGGGTTTGATTAAAATAAATATTCATTTTTAGTTCATATCATGCCGATACTTCTCCAAATTTACCTCGCCACTTTATATTTGTTATATTTGTTTTGTTGTGTTTAAATAATAAACTGTTATTAATGTCTTACCTTATTATCGTAATAATTAAATTTGTTATTTTAAATAGTTCGAAATTAATTTTGAAAATGAATTACTTTAACATTTTTTTTTTGATGCAAACTTTAAATTTTATTTTTACTTTTGAGATATCGTTTTTAACCATAATGTTTGTTATTTTATTCTTCCATTTTTTTACATAATTATTAACTAATAAGTTGCTGAATGTAGCCAGATTTACTTTAATTTTTTCCAATTTATTGTGATTTTAAAGAATTAAAAAAAATTAGCAGATAAACTCAGAGAACATTGATTCCCAGAAACCACCCTTATGTTTGTTAAATAAAACCGATTAGGTAACTTCCATAGAAGAGTTGACAAATATTGAATAAATGATTTTTTCCTTTTTCTTTTAAATAATTTACTAGAATCAAATTATCTCTAACTTGGGTAACTTAACCAACTCAATAAATAAATGGGAATTTTTTTTTGATTTAATTAACAAGGTAACTTGTTATTATACTTTGTTAAATTTTACTTTTTATCAAAAAATCCCGTCTTTTATATTAAAATAAAAATGCCAGCTTGCACAAAAAAGACATAAAACTTCAAATAAATTAAACTAAAGAATTTTTTGCTTACTTTGTTGTCTTGAGCTGAGAAGCATAGTCTTTTTACTAAATTGAATATTTAGTGCTGCAAAAAAAGAAACAATGGGCAGAGCATTTCCACCATAAAATAAAATAAAACTTAAATAAATAATAAATAATGCACCAATTAAGAAATTTTCTTCACAAATACAAATGTATTAATACGAATGCTAAATTATTAAATGAATATTTTATTCTTACCACTACTCCGAGCACCGACAATTCACAGCTATGTTAGTCGGCTTCTTTTCTAGGGAAGGCCGCGCTGTACCTCAATGCACTATTCAAGACTCATCAACCGATCAGTCAAAGACTAAATATTATGCATAAACTTTGAATTCAAATATAAAATTCCTCATTCTAAATATCATACAAAAATATGAAACGTTTTGACCAAAACATGTGAAAAATAAGACAAATGATTTCAAGTGCAAAATAATGAAAAATTTTATTGTTTCATTGAAATTTAAATATACTTCAGTAACAAGATTACTTATACCAATTTTAATATTTATAAAATAAATTACTTAATGTGGTAATCCGCATTTATTGGTATTTAAATTGATATTTAATTTTCAATAGTGATCATTGGTCAGAGCAGTATCAATTTATTATATTTATCAATTCATTAGATCATTATAATTTGCAGCAATTCTGAACCGAGAGAGGATCTTACGCGATTTCTAAATCATTTGAAAGATCGTTAAGTTTTGTTGTTTTGCTATTCTTAATATTTTATTTTTAAATATCATTAGATAACCTTGCAATTTTGTCACGCAAATTAACGCCTGTCGCGGTTCCAATTGAAGAGCACAGGCCATTCGGTATCCAAGGTTCAGGCAACAAAAAATCTTTGCCCCTGCTCAATTTCTTCGTAAGTTCAGAAGTATGTTTGCTGCCTTTTGCGTTGTCGCTCCTTTTATATGTGTACGACGAGTTCCATTTATCACCAATGTCGGGATTTTGATACTTTTTATTACATTGTTTTTAAAATATGTTTAGTGTAGTAAGGTCAAATTAGTTGGGCTCTCTCCAAAAATGTCAAAATTGTGTATTAAATAATCTTTTTACATAACATTTTTTCTTTCTCACTCCTTATAATTTCGGCCAAGATTCCCAGGTAATTGAAGCACCTTTTTTAGGTTTTTAGTTATATGAGAATTGATATTAAATATAAAAGAATATTAAAATGATAAAATTTACAAAAATGTTAATGCGTAATCCAGATTATTATTTCTTGCATATCGATATTAAATATATATTGTTAAATCGGGTTTTCTTGGGAATATTATTTTATTCATATTAATTTTCACTTATTGGTTTAATATGCAAAGATTTTGTTTTCATTTTAACAATCGCAGACTAAACTCACCTGTGCCCTAGATCCTCATAGGTTTCTTCGATCGTGACACCTGATTTAAAAAGAAATCAGAGATTTTGCCAGGAAAAGCTTTTTACAATCAATAATTAATTTAAATAAAATTAGCAGTTGTAGATATTTCAATGAAACCATGCAGTTTTAAATTTTCAATTTAAAGATTAACGTTAAAAAATATTTGTTACTTTCTGTATATTGACTTATTTAATTTAGGCTAAATATAACGAGTGAACTAGTTTAATTTAGGTCCTTTTTGCTGCCAGCTACTCATCGCTTAATGATTATAAATAAAAATTTATTAAATTCATTATTCTATTCACCAGCATTAATTTGTGGCACTGTAAATCGTTACCAATTGAATATTTAATATCAATGTAATGTAGTTCATTATGTGAAATATATATTTTTAAATTGTTTAATCATATTGAAGAATTATTACAACACATTTTACACGTATCGTTGATGCTTTCTAATTCTTCGTTGACCCATGATAACATTTATTATTTGCAAATTGAAAATTAGATTGTTTTAAATGAAATTGTCTTTGTTTAATTTATTGCCAATTTTATCGGCTAATTTTTTTATGTTATATCAGCGATATACGTATGTTTGATATGATATTACGTTGCCTCTTCATGAACCTGAATATTTAAATACATTTTTAACTAATATTTTTTGTTTAGGCGTCACATTAGGTTATTATATCGTTGAAAATTATTTAAATTTGATAAATTGTTATAATTTACTTACCACTACCCATTAACTCAAAGGGCTGGCATCCTTTTGCCACACCTGTAATTTTATAATTCTATAATTTATCTTTTTATGTGAATATGTATTATGTCAGGAATCTCAACTTTAAATTTATTAATGAAATGGCATTTATTGTTCCACTCTTGTTCTTATTTTATCCTTTTTTTTATTTTTTGCTTTCACGTTCATTGTTTTAATGATTTTTTCGTAAAATATTAATTTTGAGACCACACGTATCACAGATTTTCCATTTACCATGTAAGCATTGAATAAAAAAGAAATATTTTAACAAATATTAAGCAAACACATTAAAATAAAAAGTAAAAATATACGATGTATTTTAGAGCATTAACTTGGCGAACTTGCTTCTTTCTCCAGCAATTGTCCCATATCGCCACTTGCTTTTAGGCAGCTTGAAACTAAACTATTTTAAAGATGCTTTGTTTTTATTGTATTCTTTGATTTTTTATTTATATTATGCAATTAAAGCTGTTGCTAACCATGGTGTGGGCCATGCATTTGCCTTATCATAATCATGCTCCGCCAGTGCGTTTGTGCCGTGCGGGTCGGCTCGGCCATCGTACCGCTTAAACAATCACTCGCTTTTATCAAAAATTTGTTTAACTGGCAAAACTGGCATATTTTACTTATTCTTAATAATCGACAAAATTTATATTTTTTAAATTTTATTTTGTTAATAAAATATTATAAACATATTGTTTCATGTCCGTACTAAGATATTATCGATATTTTATCCCATTGGAAGTACCCCATTAATAATTTACATTTTTTATAGTTTTTTGAGTCTATTTTTAATAATAAGATTTTTATATTCAATTTTGTAAAAATTAATTTATGTTGTAAGAGAGATTTGTGCTAGAATATTTCGTCGATTTTATAGTCAATAAATATTATAACGACGAAACGCAGCTGCCGTTTCTTGCCGTGCCGATTAATTTATACGCATGTAAAAAACATACATCTTTAATTGAGCTAGTCTGAAAAATTAAAAAATTTTTTTTCAAATTTTATTAGTTTATTTAGCCTTTTAATAATTTTAAGTTTTATTTTAATGAAGATTTCGTTTCACTTTATATTTTTTAATTGGATTGTTCATAAAACAATAAACTTTTTACATGCTCAACATTATATTGAAACAAAATATTTATAAGAAAATCCGCCAAAAATTCTTTATATGCGTGATTTTTTTATAAAATGTTATAACGCGTATGCGAAAGATAAGATTAATAAACCAGAAATTAAAAATATAAACTGAAATGTTAATTTATTGATGGATTAATTTATAAATTTTATATATTTATTTTATTTTATTCTTTTAAACATTAGTTAATTAATCAGCGCCGATAAATTCATAAAAAATTTTAAAGATATTTTTTCTTTCAACTTTTTATCTTAAAAATTAAAATATTTTTAAAAATAGTTTTTAGTTATTGAGTGTTGCAAATGGTCGCCGACCTACACGGGCAAGGGCTATATGCAAAAACAATGGCTCTATTGAATGGCTTAAATGTTTTTTTAAATATTCGAAAGAAAACAAAAATCATTTATTTCTCATTTTCAAACCTAACATTAATATCTGGGCAATAATTAAATACATTATTTAAAACTACTAATAAAATGATCTATGAATTTGTAAATAAAAAAGAATTTATAAAAATCCAAAACATCATTTAAAAAAATCCGCAGTTAAACGATATCCAAATAATAATTATCCGAGCTCAAAAATCGTTAAAATTGGAGTTTTATTTTTAAGAATTGTAAGATTTCAACATAAGCAGCACCTATCAACTCTGCCAGACCAAAAAATAGAAAAATATATTCGTACAAAAAAAATATCGCGATTTAATTAAAAGTTATGTTGACGAAGAAATGATTTAAATTATATATAAAAAGAGCTAGCATAATTAAACAAAAAACTTAATGTATTTGGATTGAGTCACGATAAGTGATCCAATTTTATCAATTATCTTTTAGCAATAATTTTAATGTTAGTTATTGATTACGGAAATGGTCAAACAGATGGAAAAATTATGAAAATTTATAAAATTTGATTATTTTCGTTTGTAACATTTAATTGATTTAAGTTTTTAGCAATTTTGAATAAACTTATTATCTTTGGTTCTTTAAATACAATAATTTTATTTAATCTTTGTATGTCACTAAATTGAAATTACATTTTAAATTTTTTTTAAACAACAACACTTTTAATTTATTTACGCGTCGCATGAAAAGGTTATGAAAATCATGAAATTTATTGTTAATAATTTCTGAAGAAACCCAGGTTTTAAATTTGCATACATAATATTTAACTGCTATAAAATATACAATTAATTTTAAATACCGCCAGCTTATTGTTATGACAATGGAGAATGTGAAGTAACTTTAGTTTAAGAAAAAAATGTAAATCATTTAAATATTTTTAAAATTAATATGATTTGTTATAAATGCCTAATTTAAATAAGCAGAAAGGCGCAACAAATAAAATGTGGTAGAAAAACTAATTATTTTAGT
>MEIZ01000103.1:105016-117044 GCA_001723225.1 Globodera ellingtonae | reverse complement strand
TTTTAAAATTAATATGATTTGTTATAAATGCCTAATTTAAATAAGACAGAAAGGCGCAACAAATAAAATGTGGAGAAAAACTTTATTTTAGTTTCAGTTAATAATAAATAAATGTAACAAAAATAGTAAAACCAAAATTGGTAAAAAAAATTCAACATCTAACAAAATAAAAATAAACTTCAGACCCTAATTGGTCCATTAAGTTATTTTCTAGATTATTTTAAATAAAATTTTAATGGTGAATAACAATGCCAACCCCCCCCTATTGCAACGATTGTGTGAAAGTTAAAAAAAAATAACGTTATGAAATAAAATAAAACACAAAATCCAGTTAATAATTCTATCACCACAGGAAATTTTATTTAATAATATCGATAATATTTTTTTATCTAGAAATAATCCAAACTGCTAGCTATAGCAGTCATACGACATAATTGCGGTCAATTAACAAAGATCGGGCTATCTAAAATAAACTCTATATCAGCATTGGTTTAAAAATTACATAAAATAATTTATCGCGAGAAAAGAGAAGTTTTGCAAAAGCATCTGCCGGACGACTGAACATGGCCATTTGAGAACTTGTTCAAAAGCTGGAAAGCTAAATGTATAACATATTAGGACAAAATTTAAGCCATTTAAATTTGTAAATTAAAAGGTTTAAAATGTATTAAAAAGGATATATTCCGTGAAGAATATTTTGTCGTTGCGTTAGTTTTTGCCATATTTTATCATTTTGGGCTATTTTAATTTGTTTTTCACATTTCATTTTCTTCAAACTTCCACATTTTTAAACGCGGGCTACTACAATATTTAGGTGTTTTGTTAATTTATGTTTTAAATAATATCTGATTAATATATTAACTTCATTGTCTTAAATTTAGTTGTGTATTTTTATGTGTTTTTAGGTTTTATTACAATTTTTCTATTATAGTCAATATTTWTTTATTTTTTATTATAATTTTCTTTTGTTAACAATTAAATCTTACYTTTTTTTACATTTAATTTAAAATGTTTTACTTTTTTTGTCTTTCTCGATTTGCCTCTTGCGCAAGTACTTTTGTTGTAGCAAGCATGCTCCTTATTAATTCGTTTTTTTTAGAATTTAAGCTTTTATGCTTGATGGAATTGCAATTTGTTCACTTTTTGAAATGCAAACTTAAATAATTTCAATTTTAATGATACAAATCAATTATATTTGCAAACATCATTTAATTACATTAATTTATATATATATCAATTGTAAAAACGTAAACCAAAATTAAAAACAAAATAATTAAATTTAAGTGATAACCAGAATAGCCAAACATTTTTCTAATAATAGTTATAATAATAGTATCAAAACCACTGAAACTAATTGTCTGTGAAATAGAACGTGCCTTTAAATTAACCACAGAATGCTAAAATGAGAACATTTGTCTATATTTGGGCTGGTTGTAGTTGTATGTGCCATTTTTAACTGATTTGATTGCCATTAAGCGAGAAAAACCACGCCTGGCAGGGTTGCACTTATGCGTTCATAATGCGTACTTAATTAAGATATATAAACAGAAGAAAAATATGGCCGCTGAGTAATTGCTGTCTCTTATACACATCTAGATGTGTATAAGAGACAGCATAATGCGTACTTAATTAAGATATATAAACAGAAGAAAAATATGGCCGCTGAGTAATTGAATCACGTCTCCTTTAAAAAAATGGATATTCAATTTGTTTTCAATCATTAAACTTACTTTGAAGTCATCAAAAATAAATTTATTACATAAAAATAGCAACATTAATAAATAAATTTTATGAAGTTGTCTAATACAAAAAAGCTAGGACCGAAACTTAGGTTTATATAAATTTTTAATTTTTGTTAATTTAAATCTGTAAACGTGAAACTAAGAAAATATTAAAAAACGGTAATTCGAAGAAATGAATTTTTTAGTATGTAAAAATATAAAATGAAAAAATCTGAAATTTAATATTACAATTGTATATATAAGGTAAAATATAAGTTAATAGTATAAACAAATTAAGAAATTTTGCTAACTAAAACCACAACAAGAATAAAGATTGGTCCAATCAAAAATTAATCAAAAAAAAAAAATTCATAAACATTTAAAAATTGTTTTAAAAATACTAAATTGAGCACTGGTAACAACAAATCATATTACTTAATAACTAAAAAATAATTAAAACGTTTCAGCAACCAATTTAAAGATAAATGGAAACTRTTAACTCAAAAAGTTGACATTGTGAAAATTGCAAAATAACTATATTTTAATTAAATTTAATAGCGATAAAAAAATTCAGAAGTAATTAGTGCATTTATATGCATAATTATGGATATTTTTCACAAATATTGCAAATTTATTAATTACGAAATTTGCCTTGTTAAAAAAAATATAGTTTAACGGAAAGACATAACAAGTTGAACTTTATGATAAAATTTCGATAGACTCATAAGATTTAAAGTAGGTTTCATCATTTAATGCAATTATATAAAAAATAAAGAAATTTAATTTAAATATTACCAACCTAGTTAATTGACAAATTATAAAAAATTTTATTAAAGTACGCAAAAATGTTTAAAAAGTCAATAAAAAAAAGGAGAAAAAAAACTATTAAATAAACATTTATCAGAGTTAATACAAAATCTGCATTTAACTATTTTTCTATCATCTAATAAGATTCAAACGTTGAAGTTGACGTTCTTTAATTTTTTACTGTAAAACGTTTAAGAATATGCAAAAATCATTCTATTAAAAATATATGAAAGGATAAAACGGATTAGAATATATCTTTGAATTACAAGATTATTTATTCAAAAATAAAATTACGGTCTTTAAAAATAATATGATTTTAATATAATTGCTATGTAAATAAAAGCTTTTAAATAAAAACAAACCAACAAAAATATATAGGCAAAGCTAGTTTGTTAGCATTAAACATATTTTTGTCTATGGTGATTGATTCGAGAAATGTTAATAAAATTTAAAAAAAAATAAATACAAAGTAATAAAATAGCTAAAGAAAATTTTAAATGCAATTAAAATGTATAATCTTATTTTTAAATATGTTATTTTATTTGATAAACAAAATTATGTTGCAGATAACATTAATATAAAAACTTACGAATAAACTTAAATCGCAAGCGATCCAAGAGCGGCCGTAGAGTAAAGTTCAGCGACAAAGTGAGTATCGTTTTACCATCACTTCGATAACACGCAGTTGCCGACGCAACTGGGATACTCAACATTCACGGGACGTTACCGCAATTTTTTATAAATATTATCGAAATTTAAAAAATCTTTTAAAACTCCAAAATTAGACTTAGCATAAACATTTCGTACAACCAACCAAAATTAAAAGCCAAAGTCCTATAATTGGATTATAAGTTATGATATGGTAAGATATTTCGGCAAGATCAAGGAGTGCATTATCTAAAAAAGAAGGGAAAGTAGCACCTGAAAGGAAGCCTGCCGAATTTATTCATAAAATATAAAAATTTTATTATTATTATAACTAATTAATTAACAAGTGGCTTGCCGTATAATATACTTATAAAGCACCGGAAATTCACAGACCTTATTAAGCTTCATTAAGATTTATATGAATAATGCAAAAAAGCATATACAAAAACAAGTGTGCCCTTTTATTTTAAATAATTGATAAAGATGATCGATCGGAAATAGACATCAATGTATTAGCTACAGCAAGGCAAAATTGTCGTATAAATATAGTTTTATCCGATAATCCGTTATATTTAAATAATATAAAGCAAACATTAAAATTATTATAGCATAAATAAATAACGAAATAAACGCAAATAATAATGTGATAGTAAATTGCAGCAATTATTAAAATAAATTTTTACAGTATTCTTCAAAAAAATTATGTTTGCTAAAATAATGGTTTATCAATAAATTTGAGGTATGATTTATTTAAGTAAGTTTATTTTCTATAATTTTAACGAAATAAAAAGAAATTATATTATTAAGAAAAACAATCCGTACCTATATTTGAATTACCTCTAATCAATGCAAATGAAAAGAAATAGTCAATTTATGTATCAATAGAAAAGAGTATTTTTATATGTTAAATATTACATAAAATTGTTTGAACATTACAGGTGCCTAGTACGAGAACCAAAGCCGCACCATTCCTTTGTACTTTAAGTTCGTTCATCCAATAACTTTATTTAAGGTATATTTTATGTATTTTTTTTTGTTTCTTTTAGTTGATTTTTTAGCTTAAAAGAATGCTAAACAATTGGTAAAAACAGAGTAAAAAGCCAAACCGTTACAGGCATTATAATTAGCTACGAGATTATTAATGTTAAATGAAGACGTTATTCATCAAAATAACAGAATTTGGGTAAACCATGAGTAGAGTGAACTAAAAAATTATTAGATGGGGTGCGTTGATGACCAAATTACTCTAACCGTCTAACTCTCTCTTTTTAGCACACTATTTCTTCAAAAAATAAAANTCTTTTTAGCACACTATTTCTTCAAAAAATAAAATGTTCAAAAAAGTAACTAAAAAATTATTAGATGGGGTGCGTTGATGACCAAATTACTCTAAAACCGACGCGTTTACTCGTTTTAAGTTTATGTTTTGATTCATTTTATTTTTACCATCTTTAAATTTTATTTTTTAGTATTGTTCAATTTCATTTCAGCTTCTTGTTAAAAAGTTTGTTTTTAAATATCAGTTAAGAAACTAAATTCAGATTTGATCATGTTATATTCAAATTAAAAAGCAAATTTTAATTTGTTTTTTGTTGAAATTTTTGTTTTGTAGCTGATCGACACTTCCTTACAGCTCTCTTTTTTAGCAAGATGCATGCATAAATTTACAGTGTAAGAAGGCTCTAATTTTGAGATAGGTTGCTAAGTTTTCTTAAATTTAGACATATTTAAAATGTTTATAAATTTAATTTTTAATTAGGCAGATTCAAAAATTTAGTTAATATTTCTGAAAAACTTTTTTGGAATGCTCAATGCGTACTTAATTTGGCGTCATTTGACTGTTATTTTTGACCAATAACTTGGCACCTTTTTACCGAAAGGCGGCTAAGGAATTCCCGAATTATAATAAAATTTTATTTTTCATGTGTTCCTAGGCTAAAAATAACACTCCCAATTGCATCTCAAGGGCATTCAATTAAGAGAATAAAAAGGGGTTTTAATGTTTTTATTGACATAACTTTTATTATGTTTTAACCTTAAAAAATGAATGTTTATATCTTATAATTTTATATGCTATTTTACTTTTAATTAATTATTGTATTAATTCGAGGTTTTGTCGGGGTCGGGGGTTGGGGTTGAAGAAAATCTGTTCATAAAATTTTTTTAAATAAAAATCTCAGCATTTTTTAAAATAAAAATTTCAGGATTTTTTTAATAAAACTTTCAGCAATGTCTTCACTAGACAAGCATTTTTAAATCCGTTCATCGTCTTTAAAAAGCTCGAAAGTGAAAGGGAATTTTGTAATTTCTGAAAAAAAAATATTTGATGGAGGTCTCGTCATGTGTGACTCTGCCCAATAACTCAGAATAATAGAAATCATCAAAATTTTTCGGAAGGCGAAAACTTCTCCAAAAATCTTGTTGTGGCCAAGTTTTGCTTTTCTGAGCAAATTTTGATCAGCAATTTTTAAAAAAAAAGTTGAGAGGAGGAGGGATTGGCGCGAGAGAATATTCGAAATTTTGTTGGGATTTGTAATCAAAAAGTTAAAAAAATGTGTTTTTAGAAGCTTTTTAGGAATGGGAGGAGTCGGCGGTGCCGATAGGCGCCGCCGGAAATTTTTTTTGAAGATTTTAGCAATGTTCGTTAAGAAAATTGCTAAAATTAAGAGATTTCGATCGATAATCTCGAAAAATCTCGTTCAAGCCAAATTTCGATCGAGATTTCGATCGAGAATCTCGAAAAATCTCGTCGAGATTTACCGAGATTTCGATCGAGAATCTCGATCGGTCCGATCTCTAGTCGGAAGATAAATCGATCCATTTGCAAAAATTTAATATTTATTCAAATTGCTCATTAAAAGATAGCATGAGCAAATTAATTAAATGTAAATTGTTTCCTGTACTTTTGTATAGTGTTAAAACCTGGGTTTCATTTTCTTTTTAGATTTATTCAAATTGACAAACTACTCAATTTTAAAATTTATTTCCAAACATTTAATAACACTATTATAATTGTTGCATTTTTATAAAAATTTTCAATCCTAATTTATTAGATTAATAGAAAAAGTATAATCATATATATACACGTGCTCATATTGAATAATCATCACAATTTCAAGCGCTGTCAAAGGGTTAACCTTAAATAATATTTTTTGATATTGCAAAAAATCTTAAATTTAAAGAAACTTTGGAACAATCAAACGTTTAAAATTTAAAACATTTTTTACCGACGTCGACTTTCGACTTAAGAAATTATATGCCCGGCATTTATCGTAAATGAATATCTTTTATTTGTTTTGGTTATTTTTAATAACATATATGTTAATTGTGTTATGCTTTTTGTTGGTGTTTGTTTATCTGTTTAATATTGAAAACTTTAATTAATTTGCAATTGTTTTATGCCTAGCATATATAATGTTTTTGGAACACTGAATGTACAGTTTATATTGTTTTTATTAGATTAAATATCGTAAAAAGTATTAAAAGACCGTTTCTTGAATAAAAACGTAAACTGTATAACATGATTGAGTATTTTCGAAAGACTTATTTAAAATGGACTTTGAAGTGCTTTTGGTGCTGGTCATTACCGTAAGCTTTTTGTGCTGCCCCCTACACGCATGGGGGAAACGCCTAGCACAGCAGCCGCTCTATTTAGGGTTTGTATGGCGTGATCGACCTCGTGAGCCCTCAAGCCTAGTTTTATTTTTTTGCAATTTTAAATTAATATGTGGACTGCATATTTCCTTTTGTATCCATGTTCCGGACAGGGTAGCGATGAATTTAATGGAGGATATACCCGTCAATTTGGAGGATTGCATGGTAAACTAATCTGCAAAATAAAATATTTTTATGGAAAAAAATTTCTTGTAAATATATTGGTCTAATGGCCAGGATACCATCCAGCATAAGGTGCCCTACCCTAAAATCCGCTACGTGATTTGAAAAATAGTTGAGGCATTAATACAATTTTTGAAAAGGTTTTAATGTCAATGAAGTAAAAATTTGTAATTTGAATTGTTTTATTTGTTTTGCGTATTCAATTTATGTTTTTAATTTCTGATTTGATTAATCTAATCTTTCTCATACAAGTTATAGCATTATGCAAAAAACAATAACGCTTAAAAGTTGTTGGAGATTTTCGAATATCATTATGAATTTTCCTGAAGAGCGTACTTTGAATTAAAATTGTGTAGACAAATTATTTTCAATAAGACTTTATTGTTTGTTGTGTACACTGAATGTTCGTGCCTGAGTAGTACCTTTTTGCATTACATTTACATTTTATCAGTATAATTTGTTTTCTTCCTAGTTTTTGATTATATTATAACAATATAATAATAGGTGTTGTATAAAAATTAGTATTGAATAATTATTGTATAACAATAGTATTGAATTTACCTAAACTTAAAGAGGCAAAAATAATTTGGTTAGGGTTCGTTTAGCTTTCGAATTTTTTTTTTAGAATCGAAAATTAGCAAAAATTCAACGTGCGGAGATCTATTTTTACTTAACAACGTCTCACTGTTCATTTCTTCTTCTAGCGATTCTCCCTCAACGTAAATTCCGACAAAGACATAAACCGTCACTTGCTCGCGATCGCACGGCGACTATTTGTGTATTGTAAAAAAGAGGAGAGCCTAAACTTCATACCTCCAAAAAGACCTGCACTTTCGTCTCTCCTGGCTTTTGTGCCGTGCCTTTTGGTATTCGTCCACACTGATGGTTAAATTTGAACACGCCTCCAAGGCCGGGTTAATTCGCAATTTATATATTAACTTTTTTTGCAAATAAACTATTTTGCAATACTAATTGTTTTTCAGATTTTCTTCGATATTGTCATCTTTTGATGTTGTGGCTATATTTTATTCTAATATATTCCCAATTAAATCATTCAAGTGTTTTACTTCGTTGGTCCATCCATTTTTATTGTGGGATTAATTTTTGAGTATTTATAGTTTCTTAACATCAAAAATTATAAATATGAATTCAGTTTATGTTTTTATATCTTTGGTGTCAAGCCCAATTGAATCGGTCATAATGTGAATAGTTGCCAAGCCATATATTATTTTTTTTTTTTGTAAATATTTAAATAAAGATTAATATTTGAATTTGGTTTGTAATTTAATGTAAGAGCATAGTACCACCTAAAAAGAAGGCTCCGCAATTTTTTTATTTTTAACAAGAAATAAAGTTATAAATATTTTTTTACTCATCGGTACCTTTTTCCAGAGTTGTTTTTGTAATTTAAAGTATTATATTTTAGCTTTATTATTTTCCACATTCTACGGCAAGAAAGCCTAAGACGAACCAAAATGCTTTGCCTTTGGCATGCTTGGATTATGACATTTTTGTTTTATCTTGCAATTGCTTATATTAATTTCCTTCATTTTTTTAAATTCTTTTTATAAATTTTAGATTGTGGCTTTTAATTGCTAATTATTTATTTCATAAGACAATTAATGCCCTGCTGGCTAGTACACTTCATATTTTGTTCGAACAATTATTAAGTAATTTGATTTTTTGATTCACTTTGATTACTTAATTCTGACGTTGTTCATAAAAATATTGTTTTGCAAAAATGTTAACTTGTCGAGTGATCCATAAATGGTTATTATTAAATATTTGATGGATTTAAATAAGATTTATGTAGCATTATAACGGAATTAGTGTTGCCGGCGAATAGTTCGGTTGCACATTTTATTTAGTTTCATTTTTTTTAAATTGCTATGATTTAAATTTAAATTATATTATATTTTTATAAACAATCTTTTTTATTCAAATTTGCTATTCCTACAGTTATAATAATTGGGCCATAGTCCTTCCAGCAATAAGACGGGCAAGCCATGCGTACGATGTCACGAGCTGCACTGTGTACCTAAAAATGTTTTGATCCTTATATTCTTCGCAAACGGCTATTTTGTTTTTTACAATTTTAGGTAATTTAATGTTTTAACATCATAAATGTTAATTAATACTACAAGGGGAAATCGGTCAAACCGCCGCTTCTTCGTACAAGGACAAGCATTAAAAAATACCATTGGCAGATACTTTTTTTGTAATAAGTTGAATGATTTATTGTAATTGCATTTAATATTATTGCTAAAAAAGGATTTCTAATGAAAATTTATTTTTACATTTCCAATGGTTTTTCATTATTATCTGTTTTGTAAAACTCATAGATAACATTTGATTATTAATCTTTTTTTTTAATTTGTTGTAAAAACAGTCTGGGTAATATTCGTCACCGCCGCATAAGTATCTGGAAGCTTGAGGTTTACTAAAAAAAAATAGTAAAAGAGCAATAAAAATATCGACAAAAAATTATTAAATATTGAATAATTATCATTTTTATGAAAGTTTAAAATTTTGCACAGGATCGCAAAAATTTAAAAATAATATTTAATTAAAATATTTGACAACCATATTTGTATTTGTGTCCTCGTTAATCAATATGAATTCACTAAATAGAGATATATAATTAATAAAAGTATTTTTATAAACAACCCCTATCATCTTCATCCCAATTGAAAGAAAGCTAAGGCTGCAAGTTGGTCGAATACCTTTGTTTTTGCTTATGAATTTTTTAACAAATAAAACTTGTTGAAAATATTCTTAACATTACAGAAATCAATTTTTACATATTATTTAAACAAATAATTTTATATAATTGATTCAAAAATGCAAATAAATAAATTATTATATAATTATTCCCGAAGTCCATCCGTTTGATCACAACGCCGAATTTTTGGGGAGTCGTAGCAATTCAGAAGCAGACCCAAGTTCCAATGAACCGTGGATGACAGCGCCATGGACAGTAGATGACACCGCCTTGACAGTTAAACAATTTAGTCACAAATAATTAAATAAATGAAGAAAAAAGCGACAACACACACAATAAATTTAGCGCAAATATCCCGTTATAGCTTATAACATATTCATAAAGGCTTAAAACAAATTCATAAACAATACAATATAAAAAATCCATTTATCAAATCAAATAAAATAGTTTTTGAATTAAAGTTCTATTTTAAAAAACAGCCAAAAACATCAATAAATAAGACTAAATACAATATACAAATTTTAAGAGTGCCATTGGTCCCGATCATCCAAATTTTGATCAGATCGGTGGAAATGAAATTCCTTCCCAAGCAAGAATAATTTTTATAAAAAAAAGAAAAAAAAATAAATAATAACCGCAATTCATTTCATATCTTTTCTTTTAGTAAAATATGCTAAAAAATACAAATAAAATCAACAAGCTTTAATATTAATGACGATGAAAAACCATTTTATAAGACAAGATGAAAAAAGCACAGTCATTGGAATAAAAACAAAATTTCACATCAAGAACATAAAGAATAAGTTTTTTAAAAAACTGTATTAATATAATTGTCACAATAAAGTTCGACAATTAAATCATCTATTTGCGCTTATGCAGAAATTTAGCTAAATAATTAATTATAAAGCTGCTTTGTATTAAATAAAGTTAAACCAGATTCGGAAAAGTAGTCAAATGATCAAAAGTAAATAATAGCATTAACCTAAATTTATATAGCGGATAAATATTTACATTGATTAACAAAGATGGAAAAAATAAAATTATTCCATCCTGAGTTCCCCTAACTTGATCGGAGGTCCAACACTTGTGCGTATCCAAAAAAAACAAAATTAGTTGATATCTTTGAGTTATCCAACAATTTTTCTGGTAAATGGTAACCCCCTGGTAGGGACTAATAACCCCCAAAATAGGGACTAAAAACGCAAAAATAGCTCTGGCCGTAATAATTGGCAGAAAGAATACATCCACGTCCACCTAAGAAACCCTAAAAACACATAGAATTTAAAAACATGATTAATTATTAAAATCATGTTTTTGTTACTTTTAAAAGAAAAATATTATACAAAACCCTAAATAAAAAAATAAAATCTAGGGTTAGTTTAATTTTTATCTAAAAAACAATTATATTTAGTAGCGTTTAATATATATATTTTTTTATTTATTTAAAGAAAATTAAAATTAAACATAATTTAAAAGTATTAATTATGCTTATAAAAGAAAATTTTATAAATGACTTCTACGTTTTTGGGCAAATTATAATTATTATAAAACTAATTCCAGAAAACAAAAAAATTGTTTGATATTAATGTACAAAACAAAAATGGCATCTTCATCAATATTCTTAGCGTTCGTCGTTAAGATATATAATTAATATACAAAACCAAGAATACTAAAAATCAGAAGAATTAATATAAATCTATCATAAATGCGCGAAGCAAATTGGTAAACGCAGTCAGCTGACAAAAGCATTTTGCACGCTCGCCAACCAGGGCGAATTGGGCATCTTGAAGAATTATTTGGGTGAATGAATTTTATTATTTTCGACTTTTTAATCAAGTTTTTATTTGTTATTTGTTGCGGCGTAGTGTTTATTTTATTTAAAAAAATATCAAAATTGTCATTTTTTAGAAAAAATTGAAGATTATTTAAAGTATGCGATATAAATCATAATTAAGTGAATTCAAATTATTTCAACTATCTGAAAAATGTTGAAACAAAAAGCTCAAAATTAAAAAAATACGTGTAATATAACTGACAAAAATAAACTATAACCCTTTAAAGATCAATTTGCGAATAAAATATCAAATACATCCTTCCGAACTCCTCCATGATTTTCAACTGACACAAACTCTCGAGATGCGACTTGGCAAACTCAATTATCTTGAAAGCATCATAGAAATATAAGCCTCAATGTATTAATTCGAGTCAGGTCTGGAATTTTTGATGAAATAGAACAAAAGTGTATAATTTCATTCGGTCTTTTCCTTTGATATTTTAATATTGGGTTTTTTTT
>MEIZ01000103.1:91144-104894 GCA_001723225.1 Globodera ellingtonae | reverse complement strand
TTKSYWAAAWWWTWATTTTGCGCTATTAAACAGAGCTGATGTCATTAAACTATTATTTTATAAAACAAAGGCTTTTAGTGGCATTGGCAGATTTATAAAATATAAATTGTATAGTATTATTTTCAGAAACGGCATGTTGAGCAGCGTCCTTAATGATGCGTTCGCATCAAAAGTGTTGGTGGTTACTTCAAAAAATTCAATCTATATTTATAACATTTGTTAAAAAACAATGGCAATTTGGGGAAAAATTTTTTTTAAAACATTTAAATAAATAAATAATTACACATTGAAAAAACCCAACTTGAAACTGCCTTGTCCGTCACGTATTTTTGATTGCTCTGTTCAAGGTTTAAAAAAAATATTTACACTATAAATTCAAAAATATATTTCACTGAACCTATTTGTAATTTGTAATCAAATACTTTCATAAAAATTTACTCAGCTACAATTATAAACTTTTGTAACTTCAAAAATTTTATAAATTGTAAAAAAAAAATAATAAAAATAAATATTATGAAAACCCTAATTTTTCATTTTTCTTTTAAAATAATTGACATTATTATAATTGAAAAAGCGCAATATACAATTAATGAATAACCATAGCATTGTTCATCAGCTACATTTTCATCAACAACTAATAGTTTTAGATAAACGTTTTCATGCGTTAATTAATCAACTCCCGAGTTGCCAACAATTACAAAACATATTTATTAATAAATAAATTTGTTAATTTTGTGGGTTTGTAGTCAAAAAAATACATTCATTTTTTTGTTTTCAACACCAACAGCAACGAAAACCTTGAATTAAAAAAGAACTGGAATAGTAAAATCTAAAATAAAATTAATAATCTAAAAAATAGTATTATGTGTAAATCAGTTACAGAAATACAAAAATAAAAAACATAGAAGCATAGCGATATAAATACGTGGATTAATAAATTTACGCATAATTATAAATTAGCACAATTTTAGCAAATCAATAGTTAAACTTAAATTTTTGAAAAAGCGTGGGCGAAAAAGCCACCAGTCCCCAGGATGCACACCGCGGGGGCATTCACATTTGAAAAAATAAAAATAAAAGTACTAAAATTCTGCATCTGTAAAGTTTACATAAAGATTTTTTGTCATGAAGTTCCATAAAAAACAGCGTTATGGAATAAAAATGTATTCCACAAATAGAACGCATTTTGAATAATAATGCTTTTAAAATATGTAAAATATCGCAATAAAACAATAAAAAAATGTGATCAACACCAAATTAAGAGTCTTTAAGTTCCGAATCAAAGTGGAAATTAAAACTTTCTTCAAGCATAATTAATAGAATAAATATTTTAATCTAAAATTACAACAATTAAGAAACAATAAATAAAGCCGTTATATAAAGTAATGTTAATAAATCTCACCCGCTCGACTCAAGCCCCTTCATGCAAACAGTGAAATATTAAAAAACAAGCCAAACATTAAAAGTACTATGAATAAGTTATTTTTTAAATAAAGTGAAAATTCAGTCAGCAAGAAAATTAAAATAACCTTGTAGGCTTATTGAAAAAACACACATACGTGTACTGCAAAGAAAGATTCATAAATCAATTTTTTTTGAATCTTCTTTGGCCTATCTTCGCCATAAAATCTTTTCCCTTATTATTGATTTTTTAAACAATGATTTTTAAATACATATTTCATTTTTTTTTAATTTTCTCCATTCAATTTTTAGTGAGATTTTTGAGGATAAAATTTTTTGATGATGAGTTTTTTTTATTAATAAATTACAATTAAAGCAACTAATTTAAACAGTTCAAGAGATAAATAAAAAAGTTGTGTTAAATAATCTATTATTATTATTTTGATAATTTATAAATAAAAATTATTATTAAAAAGACCTATAATTCTTAAAAAACGATTATAAAATGTTACAACAGTTTTATTGTATAAAAAGACAAAATAAAAAACCAAATCTAAAATAAATTAATAATCTAAAAAATAGTATTATGAGTAAATGTTTACAGAAATAAAAAAATAAAAAACATAGAAGCATAGCGATATAAATACGTTGGATTAATAAATTTACGCATAATTACAAATTAGCTGAATTATTGTAACTTTTCAAAACTTTTTTGCACCCTACAATATATATATATATATAATTTAAATTATTAATGACTCAAGCTGAATGAACCTAAGAAAAATCGTCTAAAAGATAGAACTTATAAATAAATAACTTTAAAATAGATCTTTATAATGTAGGGCTTAGATTTATTTTTAAATTACTAATTCTTTGAAGCACACACTTGAGAAAACTCTAACCGGCTGACTCTCTCTTTTTAGCACACTATTTCTTCAAAAAATAAAATGTTCAAAAAGTAACTAAAAAATTATTAGATGGGGTGCGTTTTAGAGTAATTTGGACATCAACGGCCCCAACTAAAAATTGTTTTAGTTTAATTTCTCAAAATTTTATTTATTGAAAAAATAGTGTGCTAAAAAGAGAGAGTCAGACGGTTAGAGTAATTTGGTCATCACCGCACCCCATCTAATAATTTTTTAGTTATTTTTTTGAAGAAATAGTGTGCTAAAAAGAGAGAGTTAGACGGTTAGAGTAATTTGGTCATCAACGCACCCCATCTAATAATTTTTTAGTTACTTTTTTGAACATTTTATTTTTTGAAGAAAGAGTGTGCTAAAAGAGAGAGTCAGGTGGCGAGATGTGAACAAAACCAAATTAAGAGTCTTTAAGTTCCGAACAAAATGGAAATTAAAACTTTTTTCAAGCATATTTAATAGAATAAATATTTTATCTAAAATTACAACAATTAAGAAACAATAAATAAAGCCGTTATATAAAGTAATGTTAATAAATCTCACCCGCTCGACTCAAGCCCCTTCATGCAAACAGTGAAATATTAAAAAACAAGCCAAACTATTAAAAGTACTATGAATAAGTTATTTTTTAAATAAAGTGAAAAGTTCAGTCAGCAAGAAAATTAAAATAACCTTGTAGGCTTATTGAAAAAACACACATACGTGTACTGCAAAGAAAGATTCATAAATCTATTTTTTTTGAATCTTCTTTGGCCTATCTTCGCCATAAAATCTTTTCCCTTATTATTGATTTTTTAAACAATGATTTTTAAATACATATTTCATTTTTTTTTAATTTTCTCCATTCAATTTTTAGTGAGATTTTTGAGGATAAAATTTTTTGATGATGAGTTTTTTTTATTAATAAATTACAATTAAAGCAACTAATTTAAACAGTTCAAGAGATAAATAAAAAAGTTGTGTTAAATAATCTATTATTATTATTTTGATAATTTATAAATAAAAATTATTATTAAAAAGACCTATAATTCTTAAAAAACGATTATAAAATGTTACAACAGTGAATTAACTTTTCGTTATATTTATGTACAAAATAAATTGTAAACTTAATTTTCTTGCATCCAAAAAATTATTTTGTTGTGATAAATCCGCTAGAAAATTTACGTCATAAAACATTTCAAAATTGTAAAGTAAATTATAAAAGCATTTTTGAATAAAAAAACCTTGCTCGTTAATTTGTAAAACTACTTAATCTTAACTGATTCAATCGTGACCCAAAGGAATGGAAAATACAAAATGATTCCAAAAATAATGTGCCACATCCTTTAGAAGTGCGTGCAGGCGATGTTCTTGTCAATGCTAAGAAGCGCCAGTCATGGTTTTTATACAGTGAAAAAAACAAAGTTATTCTAAATATCCGAATAATAATTAATGAATAACTAATCTTTAAAGATAACTAGATAAATAAAAGTTAACAAAGAAAACCAATTGCCTAAATAAATAAGAAATTGCAAAAATATGAAGACAACATTGTTAAATATTTATAGCATGCTTTGCAGGGAGAGGTGTGTCGGCGGTGTATGCTCGGGAAAATCTATACATGGCAATATAGAAAATGATAAAAATTTTGAAGTGATAGAAAATATTTTCAATAACTGGGATAAAAGCCAAAAATATGCTTATTAGACTGAAGAAAATTCATTAAAAAAACTTGTTAATTAAAGCTTATGAATTGAAAGAAGGTAGTCTCAAAATCTAATTAAACTAGCATTATTATATATACAACCACATCTCAAGCGAGTTCTTAAAAGGTCATCAGTGGCGCCTATGTCCAAAGACAAATAAAATTAAAAAATTACTAAAAATCTGATCAAAATTTCCAATTAAAATCTTAAATTTATAAAAGTGAAACTAAGATTAATGTATTGATTTTAAACGTGGAAATTGGTTGAACTCATAAAATTTTAATAGAGACTAAATATAAATATTTTTTTAAATATCATGGGGCCTTTTAGAAATTTTTAATATAATTAAAAACACCTAATAATTTACCAAATAACTAATACAATCAACAACCTAAATCGGTATTCAATTTTATTTTATGCATATTTAAATTGATATAATTATGCATCAAGACATGCAAAGATAAAAACAGAAAACACTCGTGCCGAATGAGATACAAACAAGAAAATATTAATAAAAAGCTTATTATAATATTATCACTTGTATCAGTTTAGTTCATGCACGTCACGGCTACCACAAATTATAAATACTTAAATAGAAACAATACAAAAAATAAATACCAGTTGGTTGGCCTTTTAACCTGTTGGCATTTTAGCCGTTTTTGTCCCATTTTAAAATTGCACAGCTAAAAAAAGAAAAGATTAAACATTGTTTTAAAAATTAATTGAAATATATTATTATGCATAACAAAAACAACTTAATGTGTAAACTCCTATTTTACTAAAAAAGTATTGGAAAGTCGCCCACGTGGCATCTCAGGTCATTTAAAACGGGCATTGATTTCATAAAAGGATGATTTTTTATTTATTATTAAATTATTTTTATTTTGTTAAGATTTGTAATCATTAATTTTTAAATATACTAGAAAAAATTAATTTTTGGCCGTGATTCCACACTCTTTTAATTTTATGTATTGCTTTCTTAACTTTAAAACTTTATTTATTGTTTAATAATGAAAAAATGTGGAACATTTATTTTGACATTCTCATTAAATAAACATAATTTTATCAATTTTCTAGTAAAAAAGTGTTTAAAGCTTGAAATTTTAGAATTTATTTGTTTTTACAGAATTTTGTCTTTTGTAATAAAAACTTATTGAATGCCTCTCTTCAATTAATTCAAAGTTGTTATGAATGGATTAACGCAATGTATCTCTTTTGTCAAAAAAACATTTTATACGCCATCTTGATTTACGGCAAAACATAGATTTGATTTAACTAATGGTTTTTGTATTTTTGTTTGTAAGAATCTTAATACTGGCAATAAGTAAGTTTTAAATGTTCAAGGACAACC
Source organism: Globodera ellingtonae (assembly GCA_001723225.1). Classification (NCBI taxonomy): domain Eukaryota; kingdom Metazoa; phylum Nematoda; class Chromadorea; order Rhabditida; family Heteroderidae; genus Globodera; species Globodera ellingtonae. Next base: position 99,540 of record MEIZ01000103.1, on the reverse strand, counting down.
GCTCACAAAATTTTTAAAATAGACTTTTTTTCAATAAAACGCGCCCAGCAATACTATGGCGGAATGTTATCTTTAGTTTTTTAATTTATTAATTTAATTTATGAACTGTCCTTCTGTGTTTTAAAATTTCTATTCTTGGGTTTTGCTTTCAGAATGTTCGGGTGAAGCCCGAGAACGATTTGAGTGAGCAACGATCACTCCGCCCTTCTCCCCCCTTTGACCTCTGTCCACCCATTTCCCTTCCCTTATTATTTATCTGTTATGTCTGCCTCCCATAGGTTAGGTCAGACATATCATTGATTACCGTTGTATCCAGTCATCAGCCCCATGACTTCGGTCACTCTTCTGTTGCGGTGAATATTTCTTCCCCACCTCCGACCCTCCGATTATTTTATATTTAAATTGATCGTCTTTTAATAAATAAATAAATACTTTATTACGCGGTCAAGAATCTTTTGTCGGCTCAAGGACCGAACAAAGTGGCGACGCCCGTTACAAATATCGGACTTGCTGCACTATTCGTCGGACCGCAMTTTKGTCAAGAAAGGATCGCGTTTAATCCGTCAGGCACGGTTAAACGCAAAKTCATCAAAAAAACCAAAAGAACCTGGGTGGTTTGCGGTTCCGCTGTGTGCGGTTTCAATCGTCAAATACCAATAAAACCCAGGCGGTTTGCGGTTCCGCCAGGTGCGGTTTATCAACAAKCCGACAAAAAGTCCACCAGGAGTGGCTTGTTGTTGAACATTCACCATGGCAGCAGAAGCAACCATTGCACAACTGACAAAATTGCTGACCGACCAACAGCAAATGATGAAAACACAATCGCAACAAATCGATCGCTTGATCGCCAATCAAAATKCGCCCGCGGCGGCTGCAGCTCCAAACCAGGGTTCGATCACAGTCCCGGCGTTGCCGGATGTGTCATTATTCGAACCGAGCGATGCAAGAAGCAGAGTCGCCGAGTGGCTTGATCGTTTCAAATTTGCGCTAGACTGCGCTGCGCCGAATACGACGGAYGGMATAAAGGTKAAATGCCTTATGAATAAGCTGAGCGAGACTGCATTCAGCGAGTACAGCCGCTCKGTTCTACCGKCGTCGGTCACCGATTTCAATTTTCCGATCACCATMGAAAAGCTAGAGAAACTGTTCGCCAGACCCCAATCCATCTTTATAGACAGGTATGAGTGCCTGAAAGCGGTGAGGGGAGAAGGCGAAGATTTTCGGCAGTTTATCAACCGCCACAAAAAGCTGCTTTCCGACTTCAAATTYGATGAACTGAAAAAGGAACARTTCAATTGTCTYATGCTGCTTACAGCGCTGAAGGCACATAACGATGCCGCGCTCAGACAACGAATTCTAGCAAAATTGGCGACGGACGGTGAACACGTCCGCTATGAGGGAGTGATCGAGGATTTGATCAACTACCAATCAACAATTGCGGAGGCAAGGGCGATCGAAATGCCAATTCCGTCAAGGAATCTGAATGCCCTCCAACAAAAAGGGAGGTACAACAAACCACCGCAAAGGCAGGTTCTGAAGAGTAACCAGAATTCCCCGGCAATAAAATGCTGGCGTTGTGGAGGAGAGCACCGGCACGACGATTGTCCGCACAAAACGGTCAAATGTCCAAAGTGTCAGAGTGCCGGACACCTCGGGAAACAATGCGAAAACTTCCAAGAGTGGCGAAAGAAGATGAACGCCAGAAAATGGGGAAATAAGAAAATTGGACACCTGCGGGTCGGAATGACCACCAAATCAATCAATTCAGTGTCGTTGCTGAAGATTGAAATTCTGCTAAACCAGAAGCCAGTCCAAATATTCCTCGACACGGGGTCGGACGTCAATATAATCGACGAGTGGACGTACACAAAGATTGGACGCCCGCCGATCGCCCAGTGCACGGAATTTGGGAAGACATTTGATGGGACTAAGGTCTCATTCATCGGCAAAGGCCGCGGCAAATTCGAATTCAGCGGAATTGCCGTAGAGCAAGAGTTTTATGTGGCCAAACGAGGSTCAYTAAACTTGCTCAGCTTCCCRACAATGGACGAATTYGGCTTRCTGGACGAAYTAAAGCAGAAAATCAGCARGGTGGCAGTCAACTCKTGCAGTTCTGGCCGTAYCATGGGAGAGAGAATTATCCCCACAGGKGCAACKCAACKGKCCRGAAYGGAGGCMGRAATTCKAGCCTTAAAGGAGGCCTTCCCCGAAGTCGTCAAAGAGGGATTAGGCTACTGCACCAAAGAGAAGGCACATCTGGTTTTAAAAGATGACAAACAGCCCATCTACCGCAAGGCACGACCGGTGCCCTACAACTCAATGGAAGTTGTTGAACGGGAACTAATCCGATTGGAAAAGATGGGTGTCATTAGCAAAGTCGACCATTTAGACTGGGCCGCGCCAATTCTAATAGTGAAAAAGGCCGACGGGTCAGCGCGACTCTGCATAGACTATTCAACCGGACTGAATGATGCGCTTCTCGACTGCCAACATCCGTTGCCGATCCCAGAAGACATTTTTGCGACCCTGAATGGGGGACAAATTTTTTCGCAAATTGATCTGCGGGACGCATATCTACAAATTGAGTTGGACGACGACTCCAAAGCATTATGCGGATTGGCCACACACAAGGGAAACTACCGCATGGAGCGATTGCCCTTCGGTGTGAARACGGCACCAGGCATTTTCCAGTCAATTATGGATAAAATGCTTGCCGGATTGAGCTTTGCCACCGCATACCTGGACGACATAATCGTTGTCAGCAGGACAATACCGGAACACACGAAAAATCTGGAAGAAGTTTTCGCCAGAATGCAGTCATATGGACTCCGTGTGAAATTGGAAAAATGCTCATTTTTCCGTGATCAGATAAAATATCTGGGATTTATTGTTGACAAAAATGGGAGGAAACCAGATCCGGCAAAGATCAAAGCGATCACGGAAATGCCGGCCCCGACGAATTTGTCAACACTGAGAGCATTTTTGGGCATGGTGAACCATTACCAGCACTTCGTCAAAAACATGCGCTTCGTTCGAAAACCGCTGGACGAYTTGCTRAAGAAGGATTGCGACTGGAAATGGCCRTCGGATTGTGAAAAAGCCTTCCTGAAATTGAAAGAAATTCTGGCATCWGAWTTGCTCCTCACACATTATGATCCAAAATTGGACATAATAGTGGCGGCGGATGCGTCAGAACTCGGAATTGGGGCTGTAATCTCACACAAATTTCCGAACGGCCAGATCAAGGCAATCGCACATGCCTCCAAATCACTTTCTCCKGCCGAGAAAAAYTATTCGCAAATTGAGAAAGAAGGCTTGGCATTGATTTTTGCCGTCCAAAAGTTTCACAAGATGATTTACGGTCGACGCTTCACGCTTCAAACCGACCACAAGCCACTGCTCAGCATTTTTGGGAACAAAAAGGGCATCAAGCAGTGCAGTGCAAACCGTCTTCTTCGTTGGTCACTGACGCTTTTGGCGTACGACTTCACGATTGAATACGTCAACACTAAAGATTTTGGTCAGGCTGACGCGCTTTCGCGCCTTATTGCCAAGGGATCAGAGAGCGAAGAGGAGCGGGTCATCGCCGCATTCAGCGTGGAAAGCGAAATCGAAACGATTCTGGACAAGGCGATAGAAAATTTGCCAATCAAATTTGCCGACTTAGTCTCAGCATCAGAAAAAGATGAGACCATCCAACGGGTGATGAAACTCAWAAGATCTGGTTGGCCGGAAGACAAACAAATGGGAAAAGAATCGGAAATCGTTCAGCTTTTCAGCCGACGAAGATCCGACCTTTCAATTTTGAAAGGCTGCTTGATGTATGGAGATCGAATTGTGATCCCAAAAATTCATCAGTCCAAAATCCTGACACTGCTCCACAAGGGCCATCCCGGAATGACGAGGATGAAACAACTAGCCCGGCAGTATGTCTTTTGGCCAAAATTGGACCAGAAAATCGAGGATTTTGTGCACAATTGTGCGCCATGCCAACAGGCGGCGAAGGCCCCAGTAAAAACAAATTTACACACATGGCCAAAATCAACGCGCCCGTGGCAACGAATCCACGTGGACTATGCCGGACCATTTTACGGCAAGGAATTCCTGCTTGTCGTCGACTCATATTCGAAATACCCGGAGGTATTCGAAATGACGACAAAGTCCACGGCGGCGACAATTGAACAACTGCGCTATCTGTYCACACGTCACGGMATTCCGGAGACGCTRGTGTCMGATAACGGAACGCAGTTYACYAGCAAYGARTTTGCAAAATTYACCGAAAAAAATGGAATCAACCACTTGTTTTCGGCGCCGTACAACCCCATGTCCAATGGACAAGTGGAGCGGTTTGTGGACACCTTCAAGAGAGCTTTCAGGAAAATGAAAGGGGAGGGAGTGCCMAGCAAGGAAATCATYCAAACKTTCCTGGTCACGTACCGCACGACTCCAAACGACTCGTTGCCGGAACTGAAATCCCCCGCCGAAATGCTCCTCGGACGGAAGCCACGTACCACCCTGGATCTACTGAAACCGCCTCCACCACAGCCGCTGGAACGCGATGGAACAATGGAGAGCCAATTCAACAAACGGTTCGGCACTCGACCGCAAACGTTCGCAGTTCAGGACAAAGTGTTCGCACGGCACAGACTCTCACAGAGTTGGAGAGCCGGAATCATCAGTGAAGGCACCGGAGTCATCTACACCGTCCGGTTTCCAGAAGGAACGACGGGGCGTTTTCACGCGAACCAGCTCCGGGACCGGCACACAGAAAACGGCCTTCAGTCACTGAACATCTTGAATGAGGCATTCCATCTGCCCACCCGTGTGGAAAACAATGACCTTGGCGGTCAGGATCCAGAGAATGGACCTGAGCCAAGAGCCGAAGGAAATGAACTGGATCGAGAAGGAAGTGAACCGGATGGAGAGGGAGAGGACCAAATGGCTCACCGCAGCCCGTCGCCCAGGCCGCGGCCCCGTCGATATCCAGAGCGCCGGCGCCGATCACCTGTGCGCTTCTCTCCCGGATGAGCCAAACTCAAAGGGGAGGTGTTCGGGTGAAGCCCGAGAACGATTTGAGTGATCAACGATCACTCCGCCCTTCTTCCCCCCTTTGACCTCTGTCCACCCATTTCCCTTCCCTTATTATTTATCTGTTATGTCTGCCTCCCATAGGTTAGGTCAGACATATCATTGATTACCGTTGTATCCAGTCATCAGCCCCATGACTTCGGTCACTCTTCTGTTGCGGTGAATATTTCTTCCCCACCTCCGACCCTCCGATTATTTTATATTTAAATTGATCGTCTTTTAATAAATAAATAAATACTTTATTACGCGGTCAAGAATCTTTTGTCGGCTCAAGGACCGAACACAGAAAAAATGCAATAAAAACAAAAAATGTACCCTCAAAAATCAAAAAATTTTTCAAGACCAAAAATGCACCCCTAAAAAATGACTTTTTCTTTACAAAAAATCCACCCCCCATCGATCGAAATTTTCCCTAATTTTTTTTATTTATATTTTTATAAATTTACATTTACAATTGTGAGAGCAAAATATGTAATAAAGAATGGCGAATTTTTAATGGTTTTACGCAAAAATTGACTGAATTTGGTCAGTTTTTGAACATTTTTTAATCAATATTTTGGACTTTTTCTGGCTTTTGAATATTTTGGGTTTTTTTGGTCAATATTTCACGTTTTTTAGTATAAATCTCCGCCCTACTTTAATTTGTACGTTGTCATTTTGGCTACAAAAGCGCATTATTCGGCGGGAATGAAAGGCTGTCTTGGAAAGTGGCTAACGATTTTGTTTCGACAAAATGTTCAGTGGGCGAAGCAAAGAAAGTGGGCAAAATGCCAGGGAAATTCAAATTTCGATCAGCGACAACAAAATTATGGTCGATAACGAAAGTTTCAGCGTAAAGTTAATATATTTTTAATATTTTTAAATATTTCTATCAAAATAATTTATAGCCGAACCAAAGTCCGTGGCGTAGTTCAATGATACTCTTTTGTTTTAAATTTATTTGACCATTTTGTTGTTTACTTTTATTTTACAATCATTTATTTGATGCTATTTAATTGACAATTAAATTTATTTTCTAAATAACATATCTTCATATGTTTTTAAAATACCTCTATGGTTAATATTTTCTTGTTCAATACATTTTTAAGGAACATATTTGCATATTTTTATCCGCCTGATTTTAGCTATAAAGTTTTACAGAGCCAAGATACCAGTGAACATATTTGTGAGAAGCAAAAGAAGTCGTTTTTTTGACAAATATTGTCACACAAATCGTAATACGCATATTGCTCGGGCGCAGGCGCGGAGGGGCGCGATTGGCACAAAGCACGCCCTTTAATTTATAACCACAATTTAAATTTAATATTTTTGCTTTAGATTATTTTATGATTTAAACAAAAATTTATAATACTTTTATATTAGATGTGTTTTCTTATTGGCTAAAGGGCTAATTATTTGAAACACGAAAAGTATAATTTATTAATATGTTTCCTTTGACTATCTTAAAAGCTAAAATACAATTAGCAATTTGGATTATTTATCATGTGGTGATTTAATTAACTGGATGTTTAACAAAGTTACGTTTTAGTTATATGTTATAAGAATTAAAAAAGTTTTTATGGGAGAACTTCCGGATGATATTGATAGTGTCTATGTTTTCTGAATTTCGTCTGAACATTTTCACTTGCGTGTCTTTCTGTTTTTCAGTTATCCGACTCTTTTTTTGCGGCAGTTTTTTATATATCAATCATATTATTTCAACTTTTAGACTAATGTTTGCTATAAATATTCTAAAGCGCTGCGTGCATTCAGAAGCCATTTTTCAAAGCGCCCTCTCAAAACATTGATTTACATAATCGTTTAATAAACAACATAAAAACAAATTAAAAATAAAAATAAAAATAACACGGATTCATTAATTATAGTTTATAGTGCAAAAACTTATGTTACACCTTAAGAAAATAGCAGTTCATTTGAAAGTTAGCTCAGGGCGCCACCTAAAATTTTTATAAGGTTCTAAATTTGTCAAAACATTCATTTAAGCATAAATGCAAGTTATTGTGTAGAAATTACTAAGGCATCAACAATTTGGGTTAAAAAATGTTTGAATAAAAAATTAAAATAGTCTGTAATAAGGAAACTAAAAATGTTTATTTGAATATGTCACAAAAATAGCCAAGGACTTTACAGTTAACAACAGTAATCTGGCTCGCTGCTCCCAAAAGTAAATTATTCAATTAATTCAGGAAAATAATCATTTCAAAAGGAATTCAAACAACCAATAGTTATAAACTTCCCTCGATACTTTTTATACTTATTATTGACAAAATATTGATTAATAATTTTAAAAAAATTTGCTTTAAACAGAACTAAAGAAATTTATAAAAATTATGATATTAATTTGTTAAATATCCTATTTAAACGATTTAAAATAAAAGCCTATGAAAAGCCGATTACGAGGTAAAGCTCAAAAATTAAAAACTTAACATTGCAAGATATAAAATAATAATAAAAAATTAATCTAAGCAAAAAGTAAAGTTGAAATAAATCAATTCATAACATATTTCATAATCTTCAGATGGTCCAAAATCACCTCTATTCAATAGAAATTTATTCACAACAATTAATTACGAATAACAAAGTAATTCTAAATACTCTAAAGAATAAAGAAAAGCATATTAAAGTAAACTATGCAACAAAAAAAAATCATTTATGTACTTATATTATTAAAAAAACGATTGAAATGCAAAGCGACTCTATTTAATCAATAATTAAACTTAAAATGATTTAATATTAAAATGTCATTTAATTTATCTAATTAAAGATTTTAAAGGCAAAAAGTTTTAATAACTTGGTACAATTTATTAAAACATTTTTTAACCCAAATTGTTGATGCCTTAGTAATTTCTACACAATAACTTGCATTTATGCTTAAATGAATGTTTTGACAAATTTAGAACCTTATAAAAATTTTAGGTGGCGCCCTGAGCTAACTTTCAAATGAACTGCTATTTTCTTAAGGTGTAACATAAGTTTTTGCACTATAAACTATAATTAATGAATCCGTGTTATTTTTATTTTTATTTTTAAATTTGTTTTTATGTTGTTTATTAAACGATTATGTAAATCAATGTTTTGAGAGGGCGCTTTGAAAAATGGCTTCTGAATGCACGCAGCGCTTTAGAATATTTATAGCAAACATTAGTCTAAAAGTTGAAATAATATGATTGATATATAAAAAACTGCCGTGCTGGAAAAAAAATTCAAATAAACTAAACAAAGGAGCTAGCAAAATGTTTATTTAAAAACTAAATAATTGCCGTTGAATAAAAGGAAAAAAATTTAATTACTGATCGGGTTACACTCGT
>MEIZ01000103.1:0-91033 GCA_001723225.1 Globodera ellingtonae | reverse complement strand
TCACAGTAAAAGTTATTTTCTTTTATTGCTTTTTCTTTATTGCTTAAGCTTTTTTTTTATTTTAAGTTAGTAAAAATGTCAATTAAATTTAGGGTTTCATTAAAATGTACTTCTATTTTCATGAATATTTTTATACTCATTTAAACAATTTAAATTGGCTCCGTGCCTTCATTTTATTTTCTTTTTACATTTGTCTTGTATTAATTAAATTTTTGAATATTTATAAAAAAACTTAATTGTCTGTTATTGCTGTTTGGGCTTCGAATTTGGCAAACATGTTTACTCATCCAGACCAATAAACTCAGCACTTTCGCTTTTCGCAAAAGGTAATATTAAATGTGGAGAGCTCCTAAAATATAAATTAAATATTTATTTATATTATAATAGAAAAAATTAACTTAATTTTTATTGTTTACAGATTAAAATACGGGTTAGACATACGATTTAGTTCATTGATTTTAATTATATTATTTTAAAGAAAGAAAAGTGTTTGCGTAATCTTATTTACAAAATAAAAAATAAAATAAGTTAATGAAAGTTAACGAAAGTGATAGAATAATTACAAAAGGAAAGCATACAAAGAGTAAAAAAAATACCAAAAACAGAAAAATAGGACTTAAAACAAATATTTAATTAAACTTATTGGATGACCTTAGTTTATATAAACGATTTTTATTCAAAGAATACTGCATTGTAAAAATCAGCAGAAAAATATTTGTATTTAATAAATAAATAATCAAAAAATTTTTATTTTACATATTTAAAATAGGAAAATTTAAATAAGACAGATTATTAATGAAAAATTGAAATTTTAACCAATATATGATTTTAATAGTAATTATTTTATATTATGGCAAAAAAATGTTATTATTATCTGTCGAGTCATAATTAATTAGGTTGCACTATAAAAATTACAACACTCCGCAACTAACAAACCAATTTCTATCTAATATTAAAATTTAAATAAATTGCTGTTAGATTAAATTTAAAAACTTAAAATTTATATAATTTACTTATTTAACTTTGCAACAAACTTGATAATTTGTTGTTAAATGTAGTAGGAAAAAGACAGATTCAACAATCATTTAATTAGGTTTGAAAATATATAATTAATTAGCTCAATTAAATTTTAGAGTTACGAAACAAATTTGTAAACAGAAAAAGTTATCCTACAAAAAGAACTAAAATAATTGATTAATAGTAATGTAACAAAATAAAACACATTAATATAAAAAAATGATAAAATGGGAAAAATAATGTTAAAACTAAAATGATCTTAAACAATTTCAAAAAATAAGTAAAGTTAGCAGTTATCTAAAATATGAATGTGGCCAACGAATATATACTCCTTCAAACACTGGTAATTTTTTTTGCATAAAATTATAATTTACATAAAGCGAAAAAATTGACGCCAATTTCAAGACTTCAGTTAAATTTATTTGTATAAATATTTTTAACATTACACATATACAAATGATCCAAAAATATTTACGATAACAAAAATAGTTATTTAATATATTGTTTGATACTTAAATGGATAGTGTGGAATCAGTAGCAACAAGTAAAATTGCCAATACATATAAATAATTATTTTTAGTAAAAATGGAAACACAAACTCGAATGTGTATTTGTTTCCGGTGGTTTTATTGCGTTCCATAAAATAAAATATATAGCTTTATTAGCATCATTTTTTTACGAAAATACGTGTGTTGTTTTTTTTATAAAAAACAAATCATTATTTTATTCATATATATATTCAGAACAAGCCCCACATGAGGGCCATAAACAGGCGAACGCTGCACTTCAGATTAGAATAACAATTTTAATTTCTATTATTTTAATCTATGCGTTGTGTGACATTGCAATGGAGTAGAAAGGGAAGTTTGTTGGGTTGTACCTTTATTTATTTTATATATTAATTACATTTTTTAAACTAAAATGGTCTATTAACATCATTAAACAATTTCTTCATATCTGCGGTTATTTATATGACTTTTGAAAATTTTTAAATTGTTATAAACATGAGTTGATTAACCACGTAAACTCAACGCAAAATAAAAAGCACAAATTTAAAAACTCAATTGGTTGAAATTAGTAATTTGGTTTAATATATAAATTTATCGTTGTTTAAGATTTAGTTTTTAAGCCTCATTTAAAATGAGTTTTTAATCTTTTTATTTTGCATAGTAATTTTCCGTATGCAGTCGAATGAATAAAAGAAGATATGTGTAAGCTCGTTAATTAGCGTATTTGCAATATCTGGAAACAAAAATTAAAAATTATTTTAACTTTTGTATAAATAAATTTATAAATCTTGTATAATGCCAACAACGCATACCTTAAATAAAACCATAAAAAATATCATTTTTTGCCCATGCCAATGTGCTGATAATAAAAAAAGTTGACACCAATTTTTTAATTAGAAAACTGCTTAAAACACAATAAATGTGATAAAATAAAGTAAACAAATAATATTTGTTTTAGCTAAAGCCCTAAAATCTGGCATTACACATTTCTTCGAGTTTTCAGATCTGATTTTCAATCATTCCAGGTCAGGTTAAGGAGATAATAATCATTTTTTTAAATTTAATGTACATTTAATTATAATAATCATTTTTTTAATTTAATGTACATTTAAAATTTATAAAATATTTGTTTATAGTAAACCAATAAAAACCCGATTCAACTAATGGTTACGGCTGAATTTCTGAAAGAAGCAAAAATTTAAAACATTAATAATTTCTATTACTTTAAAAAATTAACATCTAATCAATTTTGCAATCAAAATTTTCTGCGCTTAAAAATTTTACTGAATTATGTCGAATTTGGCTCGCTTGAATATTTACTTTCTTTGTTGAATGAATCAAAATAATTGAATTAAATATATTATCCTTTAATTTTATTTATGTAAGCAGTAAAAATATTGTTAAACATTCTCCTATTTGTTCAAATAACTAATATGACAGCTCGCCGTTTTTAATGAAGTCACCGAGCTCTTTTATGCTACATCGTTGAGCTTTCTGAATTGATTATGGGGAAACACTAGCCGTAAATTTAAATGAATTCGCATTGAAGGTTTTCGACAATTTTATAAATTTTATCAATAAATATTAGCATTTTATTTTATTCGTTGCTATGTGCAAGAAAATTTAAAGAAATCTTTGTTATTATATAAAAAATATATGCATAAACAATAATTTTTTTTTAATTAAATTAGAAATATAGCTAACATTATTAATAATGTAAAAGCTTAAAATTTAATTAATTGCTTAAAAAAATATGCTTCAAGAAGGCGGAGAAAATCAGGAACAGGTGCAAGACCACGATTTTACTTTATCCCAAATTTATGAATTAATAAACAATTAAATATTATTTTTAAAATAGTCATTATTAGCATTGAGGAAAATCATTATTTAAATTTTTACACTCATTTTTCACAATTTTGGTAGTTTAAGTTTTTAAGTCAATCTTTTACTGGGTCAGAATTTCTCGTAATAATTTTTAAAGAAAAAATTTTAGCATTTGAAAATATATTTTTTTCTAAGGGTTTCTTCGTTTTGCTACCCATAAATGTTGGTGCCGTGGTCAGATGGCCTGCTATTATCAGTCCGTTTAGGGAGTGTTTGTGAAACGTACTGAAACTGAATGAGTATTAAGATTATTTAAATATGTTTCTGTTTACCAAATTTTTCTAATAATTTTTAACGAATACGGCTGTTTGTGCGACTTTAAACCTTACGTTTTTTTAAGCGTAAAAACGTTAGTTACATTATATATTTAAAATATTAATATTTTTGTCTTTTTTCAATACAATAGTATTTTATTCATAAAAAAAGAATTCTATTTATTTTCATCTCTTTTTTAATAATATATTTTTTATTTAATTTTTGGGTAAAACAAGTTATTTTAAAAATAACAATAATTAATCTTAATAATAATTTTGTATAAGCCGCACGGAAGGATTTGTCCGGAGAAAATCACGAAATTCAAGAATATAAAGCCTCGATTTGAAAAGAGCGATGGGATTCCGAGATTTCAAGTTCGAATGCGGTCAATTAAATAGTCAGAATGTCTTCGACCATGTCTATTTTGCTATTTGTTTTTAATGTGAATCTTAATAAACTGAACATTTTAAATATTTAATGAAAATTTAGTATCATCTATGATTCGTTCTGTTTTTATCGGCTTTTCAATACAGCCACCTAAATTTTTAATATGGGGATAAGCACATCAACCTTTGTTAGATTAAATAAAAACGTTTTCTTGATCCAAGATTATTTGATTGCTTTGGCTTTAAATGACAACATCTTTAATATATTAAAAATATAAATTTAATTTAGGTATAACTATTCTTCAAATATTATATATTTTTCTTTATCTGAGCTTTTATTTAACATATGGAAAAATAATTGATAAGGTCTATTTTTATAATAAAAATTCGTTCAGGCCCGTTTGTGAAAACGTCCCAAAATTGCACTCCCTTTATGGTCAAAATATTGAAAGAGATAAACGCCAATAAACTTTATTTAATTGTTTCCGTTCCATTCCCATGTGAATTCGGAAGGATAATTGATGCTAATTTATAAGTTTTACATTTCTTTATTGTTGGTATAAGTTTTTTAAAATACAATAATGGGAAATGTGGGCTATTCCAAGGCTTGCTTTTGCGACGGTAGTTCTTAGCCTTGAGTGAGCAGCTTTACCATGCCTAATTGTCTATATATCATGTATGTCATTTGCATGAGATAAAATTTAATGGCTAGCCGAAGCTTGCGGCCCGAATTTTGCGGCCCCGAAGCTTGCGGCCCGAATTTTGCGGCCCCGAAGCTTGCGGCCCGAATTTTGCGGCCCCGAAGCTTGCGGCCCGAATTTTGCGGCCCCGAAACTTGCGGCCCGAAATTTGCGGCCCGAAACATCCGGCCCGAAACATCCGGCCCGAATTTTGCGGCCCTAATTAAAGCAAAAAAAACAATCAATGACAAAATCAACTTTTAACGTTTTCAGAATGTATAAATGAAAAGGCAAGTGAAAATTAACAGCTCATATTGTATGAACTAGTCGTCCCACTGATCAAATTGTTTTTATTTATGAGGATTTTATTATCTTTCCCATTTTAAGTTTTTATATTATTTATAATAACATTGGTGTATTTTTATTAAAAAATTAACTTTTATAAAATTTATGATTAGGGTGTTGCTAAAACTCACTATAAACAACACTTTTAAAGACTTAAATAATCTTTGATCTAGGTAACTTATTTCTGAAATTCAACAGATATGTAAAGACGGGCTTTTTAGGGAAATCCTTAATGATTTCTGAAAAAGATGCTAAAAGGAATAAATACATCAATAAAATTCTTAGAAAATAAAATAGAAAATTGGGGCAAACACCAAAAATGAATTGAGTTTAGATGAAGTTGGCCCTCCTTTCCTTGACAAAAATTATATGGTTTATCAGAACCTAAATATGCATTATTATTAAATTTCTACAATTTTGTTTAAATATGGAAAAATTGCTATTAAATATTAGAAAAATTAAAATGATAAAATTTAACATTATCTTATTACTGAAACGAGCTGTGGCTTATTAAATTATGATCGCTATGTCTTTGATGAATGGTTTTCATAAAAGATATTAAAGAAAAAATTTATCAAAGAAATGATGGTAAAACAATTGTCCGCAATCATTAACAATAACCATTTAAACAAAAACAGATATCTAATGTTGAATTTTTCCAAACTTAAATGTTTTTATTACGTTTTTGTTGGAACGCACACATTGTCAATCTTAGCTGATATGCCCGAAATCTGCTCTTCAAATGACGAAAACATCATCCAGTCACATTTAAGTTTCAAACTAAATTTTATAAATGATCAAAGTCATTTCAAAACTTAAATAAAAATATCTCCAATTATTAATATTAAAATTAATGAATACAAAAGAATATTAACTAAAACATAAATATAATTGAACCTAAAATTCAAAGGCAAAAAAATAAAATAATAATAATACCTAATATAGAAAATATTCTAAAATCAAACGCAGATCACCAGCACATGCCTAAAGATGGAAGTACACGAAAATTTAGTTGAGAGTAACGGAACCTTAAATCAGATGGATTAATTCAATCAGAATTATTATTTTTATATGAATTTGATCAATACATTTTAAATTTGAACGAATAGAACTTTTTTAAAAATTTGATGCAAAACATTAAATATTTAATAGAATAATGTTAAAATGACTAAAGAATTCAATTTTTAATAGTTACAAAAACAAAATTTGTAAAAATAGTATAATCAGCAATAACAAAACAATCATTTTCTTATATTTGGTTAAATTAAAATCAACTATGTACAATGTAAAGATTATTTTACACTGAATAAGATTGCAACTAATTAAATAATTAAAAGATTAGTGTATTGAAAAAGTTTAGCGAAAACAAAATAATATTATTAAAAAAGTAAAAAGTAAACATATCTTTTTTACAATTATACAAAATTGCAAACAAAAACTTATGGTTAACTGCCGATAAAAAATAATTCTTCAACAAAATTTCACCTTTGATTCCTAAGATCAGGGGTGGACGAAAACAGAATTTTTCATTTACGAAAACGAAACTCGAAAACGAAAAAATATACGTTTTCGTACGAAACGAAACGAAAAAACCCGAAAATTTTTTGGATGAGAAGGGGTGCCAATTTGCCCTATTTATGGCAAATTCCATAATTTTGCCATATTTAGAATTTTGTGAAAATTTTTTATTTTTTGAAAATGAGAATTTCCCGAAAATAGTGCTACTTGATCTTCAAAAATTTAGCGGCACCTTTCGGCAGTGCCGACCCACCCACCACCTTTCAAAAAAGCATTTTTTGAAGATTCCTTAAGAAAAATAACCATAAAAAGCCATATTTTTGACCCGATGCCATAGAGTTGGCACTTCTGTGGATACGGAGGGAGTCGGTGGTGCCGATAGGCGCCGCCGAGAAATTTTTGTTATGAAAATTGATCCAAAAATTTATAATTTTTCTTTGGTTTTGAATGAGAATTAAGAAAAAAGCACAATCAAATTAAATAACTTCCAATGAAAAAAAATCTGATTTAAATACCATAATAAAATTTAAAAACAGGTGTCAAAACTGACTAAAAATTCGTAATCGGAACAAATTAAGAGCAACGAATTCTTTCAATTTTAATAAAATATATAACAAAAACCTCATTATATTCGACTACCATTAGAAACCTAAATCATTAGAGCTTAACTTTTTTTAAAGTTTTTTTGTGAATCTTGTAAAACTTTTAAATAAACCATGTTTGTTTTGAAATTTGGTTTAATCGTTAATTTAAATAATATTTTGCTTGTTGTTCAAATGATATATTGTTTTTTACGTAATATTTTTTTTTAGATAGAATCCAGCAAGGTTACAGTGCATTAATTTTATATTTAAGAAATAATTGAATTATTTGAGTCATTGTTGAAAGATTATATCTTTTTTAAACATTTAATTTGACAAATTAATCATTCTTCTTACATCTATTAGAAAGTATTTAGATATTTTGCTTCCTTATGTCGTTTAAATTTTTCATAACATATATTTGACTTAGTACTATAGCAAAAAATAAAAGATTAACATTTAATCTTAAAGGCAGGTAAAACTGCGGAATAATTGCACTAACAGTATTCATACATATTACAAAAGCCTTGAGATCCGGAGCCACTGGCTAAAACCATTCTTCAATTTATTTAATAGTTAATATTTAAATATGCTTTTTAAACAAACTCGAATAAAGCATTGTTTAAAATATTTTGTAAGTATTAGTTATATGATTTGTTTATAATAACATAATATTTTTGAGGACTCCTTTTGGGTTGTTTTTTAATTTAATTATTTTTATTTTAGCTAAACATATTTTCTTTTGAGATTTAACTTATACTGGATCGAATTTAAATATCTTTTAGTAAGATATTTAATAAATTTTTGGGTTTATTTTCAACTCATTTTTTAATTGTAAAGTGATTATGTTTAGCTTTGGTATTTATATTATAACAATTAAAATTGAATAACTTTTTATAATTATTTGCAATAAATATATTAAAAAAGTTGAATATTGCAAGCAGCGTTTTTATTTTAATTTAACCTATTTTAATTATTTATATTTTTTTCTGATAAAAAAGGAGCCTTTATTATGTTAAACATGAGTTATTCTTTGATATTTTTGTATTAAGGTCTAGCACTTCTTTGTTAAGATGGGCCAACGTGCGAATGTTTAGACGCATTATTATAAATTTAAAAACTTGCTTTATTAAATTTGCAGATTGCGAGATTTTAAGAATTGTGCAATCAACCTTAACTTTTATCTTTTAAATGAATATTTTTTGACCAATTTAAGTAACTAAAAATAACAATTATATTATAGCTTTTTTATTTTTTGACATTTACTATTTAGTGCATTTTTGTCCATTTATTTTTTTAATGTTGCTTAAAGTATAAAATGATATTGAGCTATTTAGATGAATATTGTAAAATTCTATAATATATATTTATTTTGTATATATCTCTGATATAATTTATTTTTTTATTTACATGTTTTTTTCACTTTAATTGGCCAAGCGTAAAAAATATCAAAGGATAATTAGTTAATTTAAAAAATTTAATAAACATTTTTGATAATCGTGTGTTATGCCTTTTAAAATATTAGTCCGACGTAACATTCTGATAAAACTCAAAAAAAAAACATTTACAAAAATTTTAATTATATTGCAGCTGCGGCCGTAACACGGACAAGCACCTCAGCATCAATTTCTCGCTGCCCATTAACCATTATTAAAATTTCACAGATCGGATATCGGATCATAGCAAACGATATTATACATATACAAAAACATTCGTTAAAATAAATATTTAGATAATAAACTGGGTGTGATAATTAATAAAAATTTTTTTATCGTTAACTAAATTTTGTTAAGGACTTTAGTCTGAAATTATATTATCGCGGAAAATTGCCATTTAATTGGCCTCCTTCCACGTCCGTGATGGCGTCGCCCGCCGGCGGGGCTTCTACGGGTCGCATGGCCGGCCCCAGAGCTTCCACGGCGGTATGATAAACCAAAATTCATTATAACACCAAAATAAATAAAATTCACTATACAATTTTTTAAACAAAATTAAAATTCTAGTGTTATTTTTAATTAAACTTTTTTGTTAACATTTTTTATATTTCATTTTGTTATTTTTTTATTAGTCTTTTTCTAATACTGGGGGGCTCTGTACAGCTTGTTTGGTGGTTAATTTTTGTTTATTCGATAAATTGTTTTGTAATTGTATTTAATATTTTCAATTTGATTATTTTGGTATTGAAACATGTACATGTTTATTAGCTTTATTATCTCATGTTATAATTATATTTTTAATTTTTAGCATTTATTGCGCGCGGCTGTTGTGAGTAACAATTTAAATGAATCAATTTTAAATTATATTCTATTATATTGAAAATTTACAATTTTAAAGAAAACTTTTTGAAATTTTTTTCGTAACTTACTTTTCGACGGTGACAAAATGCTTTTTTTGAACAAATTGAAAAGCAATGACTGAATAAATGGCCGTGAACACTCCTACGAAAAATCGATGGGTTTGTTTCGTTTCGGTCGCTGTGCACTCAAACTTGCTTTTAATATAATATAACAAAAATAATATAAATTTGAAAACATTCATTTTATTTAAATTGTTGCACTTATTATAGAGAAATAAATTTTTTCATTTTATTTATGATTTCATTTATAAAAATGCCGATTCGAGATCGAGACATGACAAATGATTATCGACAAGTGACAATTGTTTTGTTATATTATTGTATTTTATAATCTTCTTGATCCAAATATGCGTTACTTTTAACATTTTAAATTTTTCTATTTTATTAATTGTTATCTTGATATAAGTTTATTTTCAAATTCATTATTGTCACGTAATTTTAATTGATTATGGGCAAAAAAATCTTCTGATAATATCCTCTTTTAGTCTTCCTATTCCTCTTCAACGTCTTCTGCTGGGAGTGTTGTGTGGTGGTGGTTTTTTAAATATTTTAATTTCAGAGGCATACATATGTATTGTTTCGCCGCCCTTTGTCATTTCATTTCATTTTATTTCCATTTATTATTAGATTTTTATCATTTTTTCTTTTTCAGATTTTTTAATTAAAAAGGCTTTTTTGCGTTTTAAACTTTGCGCATTTCATTTTAAATAATGTTAAATTGGTTTTAAAATTTTGTCCGGAATCTCAAAAAAAATCACTTAATCGCTTGTAACTCGGTTCTGGATCAAGGTATTAAAAGAGTTAAATCACTTTTTAATAGAGCAAACATTTAGTTTGGCCACAGATATTTTGTGTTTAATCGGATTAAAAGTTTTTTATACTTATGTAGTTTTTGTTTGTCGGTGCAGTCTCTCATTTCGGCCTTGGTCGATTAGAGGTTAAAAGTATAATTATGTAAACGTTAAAAGTCATAAGATGGCATTGCAGTTTTGTTCTGCCTACATATTGGTTGCGATTATTTTCAAAATAAACTAAAAAATATTTTATCTAAAAAAAATACAAATGTTTTTTAAAATTATATAATTTACACGATGCATCGACTAAAGTATATAAAAAATAATAATAGTTATAGAAAATTATTAAAAAAACTTAATATAAAACACAAAAGGTTCATAAACAAGAGTGAAGGTCAAACATTTAGTAATAAAACATTGTAATCAAATCTTTAAAGACCATTAAAATGCCAACATATAAATAAAAGATGGGAAATATTTACGTATTTATGAGTATACTTAAATATATAATAAATAAAATCAGTGCCAAGGAACAAATATCCCCGCAAGACAAAATTTGTGAATTAAAACTTCATCAAAATTTGTAAATAAAAAATTATTAAAAGACTATCCAAAAATAAAAAGGCATAAATAAAAAAACCTTGGCCTAATGAAGAAACATTATCGGTTAAACATCTTATTAACACCGCCTCAGGAGTAGAAACCCCTCCGAGCCCAACTCCCACAACCCTCCCGCAGAAGTTTTACATTTTTAAATATTAAAGTAAAAGACGCCGCTAACACTTAAATACTTTTAATAACAAATATTCAAATAAATATGCAATCGAAACCAACCCTAAAATTAAAGCATTTTTAAAATGTCAAATGTCAGCAGTGAAGAAGCGATTATTTTTTGACAACTCTACGATCTGTTTGAAGTAATTACGGAAACATTTTTGAAACAAAACTTTTCCACTCCTCATCGCATCTCCACTCTCATCGCATTTTTTACTGCACAAGTTAAAGTTTAAAAAAGAGAGAGAAACAACCTCGCACTTCACTTAAATTAAACTATGCATAATCATATATATATATTATTTTTGAAAATACAAGAGCATTCAAAAGAAACAAATAAACATCGAAAAGCGAAATGTGCGACCTTCAATTATTACTTTTTGAATTCAAAGTAAAAAATATTTTATTCAATAATTTTAAAAATTATAAACCTACCCCATCCATATTCAAAGACAATGCGCCGTTTATTTTTTCGCTCAGCAAAAAAAGGTGCAAGAACCTCGCGCACATATAAAGAATTTATAATAAAAAAACAAACAAACTTAAACAATGGCCAATGTATTTTACTCAATTCCATGAAGACTAATTTATTTAAACACACTTAAATTAGAAAATAATATAATCGTAGTTTTGTCAAGATCAAAAATTAATTAAAGATTTATTAAATTTAAAATTATTTATAAATATTATTTTGATCAAGTTATAAAAATAAATAAACGAAATATATGCTTGGAGGATAAATTTTTTCTCTAAAAATATGCACTAAACATTTTATGTAGTTATTAAACCAACAAAAAAAGCCAAAGAAATAAAGTGAGAAAATGAAATAATAATTGATAAAAAACATTTTAATTAATTATTTTATTTACGAGCGTCTGTCAAAATTTTTTTTGATGCCTCACAAAAAATGTGCAAACAAAAGTAACTATATTGCTTTAAGAATGCATATATACCGACGAGCAGTTTTTTTATCGATATTAATTATTATTTTAAATGTTTTCAAAATTTGTAATATTATACTTTTGCTTTTTCGACTGAACATTTTTTTAGGTGCACTTTCTCTGCCGTATTTTCTTCGGCCGTAGGCAAGGCGATTGATCGCTCCAATCGATGCAAACTCCTAAGTTCGGAAAACGGCGGGAGTGGCGCGCAAAATGGTGATTCTAAAAGGATGTTATGTCAAAAAAAATTAATTAAATTACTTTAATTATATTTAATTTTGTTTAATTTCGATTCGCGTGTAATTTTTTCTATTTACATTTTCCTGTATTAATTTTTGTTTTATTGGATTTAGAATTTATTTTACTTGTTTTTTAAGAAGCAAATTTTCTTTGTTTTGTTTTTAGTTTTGTTTTAAATTTACCAGCCAAAACAATAAATTCACATACATATTTTACTTTTTGTGTTGCTTCTCAAAAAATGTCAAGCCTTTACATTGCAAATTTATTTTTTTCTTTAATCTGCTTCGTTAATAAAAATAAAATTTTATTAAAACAAAGCAATTTTATTATATTTTGCCTATTATAACTTTTTTTCTGTTAAATTAATTGCATTTGTGTGCTGTTTTGATACACTGAAATGTTTGATTTGTAAATAATATTCATTCCTACTGTTTTTAAGTCCAGAATTTTAGTTCGCGATTTTTTAGTTAACATTTTGATTTTCTTTATAAATTAATGTACTAGTATGCTGTTTTACTCACAAGGATTTTATATTTGTTTAAATGAATTTTAATTTTAAAATAGGTATGTATTTTATTGATTATTTCTTTTTATGTAATTATAAATTGTTTATGAGTTAAATATTTATTTATATATTAGTTGATCAATTTATTTTTTCAGCAAAATAAACTCATTTTTTATATTTTCAATATTTTTCCCGGTTTATAATTAACTTGAAATTAACGATTCACATAGAAAATAATTACGTTTGTATCCTTTTCGTGCATTTATTTTTTATATAATTTTATATGTTTCTTTTTAATTTGTAATGCGTCTCTACTTATTGATTTATCTTTACTGTGTTTAGGATTTATAAAAGTTATAGGTGTTGCATGGCGATCGTTCTTGTTTGACATTTGTAGAAAATCCAAAATACTATCATAGGCTGCGCTGATTCAGTTGTTTTCAGTAATCATTCGAACTTCTATGCATTTTATAGTGGCAAAATAAATTCGTTTTTTATTTAAATGTGATCAGAAGTTATAAAAAACATAATAATTTTATTTAATTAATTTTGCCAATATTATTAGGTATTTTGTAGATTTTTTGAATATCATAAATATTTGTTCCTCGCAAACCGGTGTCATCTCATGCCCCGCCTGTGTTATGAAGGTACTTTGTAATTTTAAAGAATCTTTCTAAGCAGAACGATATACTTAATGTAAACATTAATAAAAAATATTCTCAATATCAAAATTAACCTAAAAAATAAAAAACAATATTTTAAATTACAATGCATCTATTAAACAAATTTAACTAAAATAGCATATAATGAATAATTATCAAAAAAATTAAAAACTAAATGTGTTCCACAAAATTCTTTTATTTTAGCATAATGACATACGTCTAAGTTTATTACGAACCAACTAGGTATACGAAGTGGCAACGCGTGCTATTTTAGCAGCATTAATTGCTTTTTCTCTAGGTAACTTGGTGTTATAAGCCGGACACTGGGATTCGGCGTGGAAACCAAGTTTGCACAATTGGCAGAGGCGGTTGGTTTATAATAATTTGATTAATTAAACATAGCGTTGCTTTGTTTTGTTGGAGTTATTTGTTCAATATTTAAAAGAAAATTAATATTACAAATTAATCCGATTTTTCTTTTAATTTTAACTAGTTTTTTATAACATTTATACGTCTTATTACAACATCATTTAAAGTCCAAAAATTAAAAATGCCAACCCCTTTCTGCGATAATTATTTTTTTATTTTACGACAAATATTATTATTTTGTTGAAGAAAGTTATTTTGTTGCAAAATAATTTGGTTTAAAAAATATAGTATAGTTTTATCGACTTGTTTGTCTTAAAACCGAATTGGAGACTGTTTTGTTCAATTCTCCGATTGATGCATCCTTATCGTCGTTGTTCAACACTATTAATTATTTTTACAGCATATTAACTAATATACATATTAAGTTTGAACTGTAACACTCTTTATTAATGACTTTTATTTAATTAAATTCAAATTTTATAATTTGTTTTTTGGATATTTGGCCCGATTATTTTATATTTTTTATTTTATTGAACTTCTCATTTTATCGCTTTTTTCGTTATACCTTTTTGCCTCTTCTATAACCGTGTAACTAAAAAATATTTTTTTATTTAATTTATTTTAACAAATGAAATCGATTTATTTAATGCTCTACTTTTTTTAAATTTACCTCATTTTATTTAATTTATTTGATTTTTTCAAAATATTTCACTAATATAAATCATTTTAATTTATATGGACTTGGTTAATGGTGCTCGGAAGACAGATGTCGGGAGCAGTGTAATAAATGGGTGTAAAATATTTACTTATTAATTTTTTAACGTAACTTATTAATTATTTGAAAGATTTCTTCATTTATTTCTTTCATTAATGAATAGTGTGCTGGGCTCTAAATCACATCAGCTGAGACTTTTCCGTCTTTGTAATAGCTGAGCGAGACCGCAGACGAGTAATCCGTCAGCTGTGTCAGTTAACCGATTCTAATATTTTTTATTTATTATTATGTGAAATAATCTTTTATTTTTGTTTATTACCTCAAACAATTCTTTTTTATTTATTTATGAAATAATTTTTTTATTTTTTAATGCCTTAAATAATTTTCTTTAGTTTTTAAAGTTTTTTTATTCTTGGGATAATTTTTAGTTTTCTTGGTTTTTGGTTTGATTTTATGCGGTTTAAATGGATCCACACGGCTCTTCTTCACTGTAAATGATTTGTCACTGCACGCCGCGTGCCGGATTTATGCAATGTGGTCGTAAAACGCGTGCCAAGAACTCGAGGCGGTGGCTCAGGAGTTGTTAGCGTGCCGATTGTTCTTAAAAGCATATTATAGAATCCTTGTTTTATTATAGATTATTAATATTTTAATTACTAAATTATTTATTATCTTGAATATGTCTCCCATATATCCATCTGTGATATGTGCATAGAAGGTTTTTTTCCGGTTTAAAGTTGTATTTTAAATATATTTATTGGTTTTGCTATATTTGATAAAAAATCATACTTTTAAATAAAAAATTATTTATTAATTTTCAGAAAATTAAAAACTTTTTTGAATTTGTACGAATAATTTGCTTTTATTTCTTTTAAATTATTTATTTTTTTTTAGTTTTTCACTTCTGCTTTCTCGTGCCGATCACTTCGGGATTAGATTTGATGAAATGAGTTGTATAGTCTAATCACAAAGCGGTAGCCGTTATTTCTTTTTAAAATAATTTAGTAAAATTGATGCTAATCTCCACGAGATACGCTACTCGTCTTTAAAAATACTAACAAAAATATGCTAAAAGTTTTATATAATATTTGTTTTTTGTATCACAACTAACATCATAAATAAATAAAGATGAACAAAAAACGAACAAAAAATGCTGTTCAGTGTTACTTATATTTTTGAAGTCCATCGATTTAATCACCGAAGACAATTCGCCATACAAGTTTTATAACATAAAATGGCGACATGAAACGCAACCAATTGCCAAAATTATTATAAAAATAAACAACCAAAAAACCTTAAGTATTTCATGATTAAAACTTATTATTTTTGAATATAAAACAAATCATCTAAATAATGGGTAAAATTAAAATAATAAAATATAAATTTGGACTCTAAAGCGGCGAGTCAGAAACTAACGCCGAACAGCAATCAAAATGAGATGACGACCGAAAGCCGCAACTTAAAATCAAATTGGCATGTAAACAAACCAGCAGAACTAAACATTTTAAATAAATCGAAAAATTAAATTATATTTTAAAATGAAACAACATAATAGTCCTATTCAAGCTTCATTGACAAAGAATCATCTAATTATGGCAAAAAGATTTCAAATTAACAAAAGTAGACAATTTTATTTGCCACCATTTTCGCGACACCTTTGGTGTCCCCGCAACAACCAGATCTAGAATAAAAATCATTGAAGATTAAACTATTCATTCTAAAAAACATTTAGAGCTGGCTAGCTTTTTAAAATACCAAACATCAAAAACATTTGCTCTAAACAAAATTATAATGTCTCGACTGCAAAGCGTATGGTCGATAGCATGCCGCAAAGTATTAATGAACGATGCAAATGTATAATAAATGTTCATTTGTATAAAAAGCCGGTGTTGTGTATTAATTTAATTCGTCAGACGTTTTTTATTAAATATAAATAAATATGACAAAATATTTTGCATTAACAGGTTTTCGCCAAGAAAATCTAAATCCGTTAAAAATTTTAGTATCTAGAAAAAACCAGAATAAACATTGTATTAGTTAAAATTACCATGCGAATACTACACAGAAGAGTACGCAAAACATTTGTGGAAATTTAAAGACAAGATAAAAATAATCAAATTTTTTTGTTAATTTTTGACACTTCTGGAACTCAGTCAGTTTAAACCCAAATGGAACAATTTTTTTTAATCTAAATAAATAATAACATTTATTTTATAAGCTATATGTTTTTCCATCAATACCAATGACAATGAAAATGATACTGTCGAGAATTTAGTCTTTTATTAATGCAAAGAAAAAATAAATAAAAATTATGAAAGTATTCAAGATTAGAGCAGTGCATGTAAATAAGCCTATAGCTACAAAGATGATAAATGTAGAACAAAATATCATTGCCAAAAAAACATTATTCTTTTATCAATGATAAAGAATATATGTAATCCGTACCATCAATTAAAAACCCCAAAATTAAAATAAGCATAATTGTAATGAGCTAAAAGACGTTAGCATTTGAATTATCTTTTTCAAAATTATAAATAGATTGCTTAATGTTTGAGCTTAATAATGTTGAATAATAAGAAAGTTGAATATTGCAAGTAGAATTTTCAAATTTGCTTTAATCTATTTTAATTATCATATTTTTAGTGATTAAAAAAGGAGCCTTTATTATGTTAAACGTGAGTTATACTTTGATATTTTATATATTTTGGAAATAGATTTAGTTCTAAATTTATTTATTTAAGCATTAATTTTAAAAACTGTATATGTAATGATTTTTTAAAAATAATATTTTATTGAAATGCTTTTGAGCTCTAGGAAGCAAGAGGATGAAATTGATTTTTTTTCTATAGATTTCATTATCATGCAAGTTTTTTTATACTAGCATATGTAGGCGTATTTGAATTCTTTAAAACAATAATTTTTGTTTTAATTAGATAATTTGAAAAACAGCTTTAGAATTTTTATTTTTATTACCTTCTTCAAAGGTATGAAATTTATTCGTTTATTAAATTAGGATTCACTTTGAATTTGATATTTGATTTAGAAGCAATTGAAGAAAAATGGAACATATTACCCTTTTATAATTAATGAGTTAAGCTTTGAGGCGTGGAGTTCTCTCTGTCCTACTCCTCTGTCAAGGATCCAACGCCTAGAAGTCCATTGCACGGTGATTTTTATTGGACGTAAAATTCTTCACCACTCCAATGCCTTCAATTTATCCAAAGTGATTTGCGATTTCTGCAAAATAAATGTATATAAGAAAGAGCCGAATTTATAATTTTTTTTAGTTTTATTTATTTAAATGCTTGTTAAAACCCTTTTTTTATTTTATCATTTGATTTTTACTTCTACTATCTTGTTTAATTAGACACTCATTCTTAGTTATAAGTATATTCAAGGTGCTTTCCAAATAATAAACTAGAATAAATATTTTTATAAATTAACATAATTTTTTCAGTATTTTAAGGATTGTTTAAATATTTAACATACTTTTTAATAAAAACACCAAGTAATGTTTAAATTTAATTGTTATTTATGGACCTTTACATTTTTGTCATCATAAAACCTTTTCTTTAAAGTTAAGAGAACTTTTTACATAATAAAATTTTTTTTTAAACCATTCATTCATTTTTATCGTAAAAGAATGTTAATTTAATTTTTGCTGCGGAACGTTTTAAGATTCAAGTTAACATAAGAATTTTATATCAATAATTTAAAGTTTCTGTTGGTTATTCAAGTATGAATACTTCGATTTTTTTAAATAAAATATAATGCATTTTTAGTCTTATAAAATTGACATTACCCAGCCTTTCCCCTTTTGATAACACATCCACATTTTATTGGGGTGTTCGGAAAGTTCTTGCCCTCTTAGTGATGGCTGTCAATTTGAATTTTTTATGCGTTCCCCCGCGGCGGTCAAAAATCAATTTTAGGCCGATGGGAAAGAGCAATGTTCATTGCATAGGAAAATGTACGCTTTCCTATTTTATGGCCTAAAATTGCTTTTTAGGAAATTAAAAAATGGATCCTCCCAAATCCCAAATTCGGGCCCTATTACTCTATGAGTTTCAATTGGGGCACGGGCCGACAGAAGCAACCCKGAATGTGTGTCAGGCGTTAGGCGAGAATGCCGTTAGCCTTTCGACAACAAATCGGTGGTTCGCAAAATTTCGGCAGGGTGATCTGGGGACCAGTGATCAGCCAAGATCAGGGAGGCCGTTGCCCGCTTTTGAGGGCTCCTATTTCGGGGGCTTTGAGACTAACCAAGCCCAGTTTATGCTTTTGGAAGCTTAAACATTGCTTATCAAGTCAGCAAAAATTAAAGATTTTTCGTTCAGCAAAAAATTTTCTACGATTTTTTGAATCTTATTGCTAAAAAATGTCCCTAAAATTGGCCTTTTTTGCCCCAAAATTTCTGCTGGGGCAAAATTTGGGGTTTCATAAAAAATTAAGGAATGGAGCAATAAACCTCAAATTTTGCAARTGGCTTCTTTAATCTGTGTTCTTCATACCCAAAACTTCAAATTACGATAATCTTATACTGTAAAAGAAAAATAGAGTCTCAAACAGAGTAGGTTCAAAAAAAGCAAAATTTGGGTTTTAGCTCATAGCTCAGCTCCATTCTAATGACTGGGGACAAAAATATACCCAGAAAAAGACAACATTTTATCGATCATAATGGAGCTTATTTTGATTAATGTTGGATTATTATTTAATTTTTTATGATTTTTCCAATTTAAAAAAATCGAAAGGGCAAGAACTTTCCGCTCACCCCAATAAGTAGTTTTTTATTCATTTTATATTTGCGTATTTTATTAATGGTTTCATTTAGTACATGTAATTAGAATTATCTTCTTTTAATTTATTTGTCTTTAAACTCAAAATATAGAATTTATTTAAAAAAGTTTTTATATATTTAATTTATATTACTGTAATTTTTTGTTTATTTTTGACAAACCGCATCATAATTTCTTATTTGAAAATATATCTCAAATGTTACACTGAATTCTTCGTCACCTTCACTGCCGCTTGTAGTCGTTCCCCGGACTGACGCTGCAAAAAATTTAAACAAAACTTTTTTTGTAAATAATTGCGTGGAGCTTTATGTGAATAATTATTATTTAATATGAAATTAAATTTCTTGCGCGGCTTTTAGAGATATATTAATTTTACAGATGGCTAATTTCATTTAAAGGAGTGTTTTTAATGCTAACATATTTCATGTTTTTGTAAATTTAAATGAATTAATATTTTTTGGGCCATTAAATCAAGAAACTGGCAAACACTTGCGATTCTTCCATTTTTAAATGTAATTTTATTAATTTAAAAGTTGATAATTGGTTTACAATTGAAGTTATAAACTAATAAATTAGAAATTTAATTTTAAAACATTATTAAAATTGTTAACATTTTAACCTTTTGAGATATTACTAAACAAATATTATATTTAAAAGAGAAAGTGAAGATTTGTTTGAATGAGCAAGAATGGTACTCCTTATAAATAAATGAAATCAACACACGGTTACAAATAAAAAGTTTTCGTTCGCGCTTCGATTTCCAAGATGTAACGAAAAATTGTATGCCCTCTTTAATTTACTCAGAGATTATGTTTGGTTTGAGGTTAAAACATTAAATTACCTGAATATTGTAAAAAAACAAAATAGGCGTTTGCGAAGAATATAATGATCAAAACATTTGGGTACTCAGTGGAGACGCCACAAAATAAACATGGTTTAAATTTGTCACACAAAAAAAATATTATAAAATGATAAAATTTACTAATAAAAATAGTAATTTAGGCATGTGTGTATTAATGCATCTTGGCATGTAAAAATATGATTTAAATGAGTCAAAAATATTCAAAAAATTYGCACCCTTTTCTTACAATATTAAGATCAAGGTAAATAAATATCACTCGGGTTTTTAATTGTTCCACCTCGAAAATTAAAATAGAGTATTTAATCATTAAATTTTTTAATCAAACATTCACAAAAAGGTTAAAATAAATACTTACTTTATTATAACCAAAGAAATTAGAAGAAATTAGAATTTTTATTTAAATATTTAGTTCTATATATTAACATCAAAGAATGCACCTGATAGTTAATTATTTACTTGTATTTAAATGCTCTTTGTAAAAAAATGTCAAATTAATAGTTGTAAACTTTATTCAAACTTTGGAACTCATTGCAAATATACTAAAATTTTTACATTTGAATTATTTGCATTTTATTGTTTTGGTTTTATTCTTATAGATTATTCTTTTAAAAATCTTCATTATTCGAAATTGACTTTGAAATCGGACCCGCCTGATTTCCGAAAAAAGACTCCTTAAAAAAGACTCATTCTAAATATGCGCTGAATAATATTTTATTTAAGTATATGGGAATTTGAGTTATTTGTAAACTATCATTCAAATAATATATTTGTGATTCAACAACTTACTTCTGTTTTTTTGATTATTTTATTTTAGTCTGTCTTTTGCTTACTTTTTTTCAAATATTATTTTAAATTATATTTTTAATTTTTACATTTCTTAAGCCACGTGTTTTTACTGAGTTACTGAATTTGGTAAATTATTTGTAATAATCTGTGCATATAAATGCAATCTTGCTATGAATCAATGTTATTTTTAAAATAGCTAGGCATAAGTCACTCATAATAAGAAAGATTTTTTTCTTGGTTTTAATAATAACTTATAAAATTTTTTAACAAACGCTGCTTCCTGCTCTTCTGCTCCGACCATCTTGGTTCCCGGTTGATTTTAGTTGCTTCCTGCTTCCGCGCGAGCGCGGTTAACAAAACTCACAATTATTTATTTTATAGGCAATTTGTTTTATTTTTGTTTTAATTTTTTATTTTTTGCTAACCATTATTATTTAGAATTTTATTTATTTACGGTTTTTAATTTCGAACAATTTATTTGGTTATGCTGAACTAAACAATGAATTTTGTTTGTTTATTTTTGAAAACTGATTTTTTTTTGGAAATCAGCACTTTTAAAATGATTTCGAAAGATTTAAAACGTGTCCTTGATTAGATTTGGCGAGATTAGTCGGATTGGCATAGAAATCTTGCATTGGAATTTTAAATAATGATGATGCATTTTTTAATTTTGTTTTATTAATTTTTAAAAGTAGTTATGGTCGTTTTAAGTTTATATTTATTAAGTTAAACTACTTAACCAGTGGGTCGAACGGTGTTGCCAAATTGTTCAAGTTTCGAATAACTTTCTCAATAGTGCCCCATCGAATTCGTTGCCATAAAGCCGCGAACACTTTCCAGAAGATTTCTTAATATTTCATTTTCAATTTGCGAGCATTAATGCTTATATTAAATATTGAATCCTTTTTATTGATAAAAAATTTCAATTGAATTATTTCTTTTACTAGTTTAATTTTCGTTAACAAATTTTTTAAAATAAATTTTGTAGATTAATTTGGGATTAAAATACTTTTAAAATTTGGGAAAATTTACTTCCTTCGCCAATCCACGTAATTTCGAAGACGGCTGTTAAATTAAATCTGACTGATTTGTATATAATACAATAATGAAATCCAATTTCTTATTTATTTTACATCTTCATTTAAAAGCTTCCGCTTCAGCTCTTATTGTTTCGATATTACTCGGTTTTTCGTGCTCATGTTGAATTTGATAYAGTAATTTAATATTTCTTATTTTGTGATTCGTTTGTATTTACATAGCTTACAATATATTTTTGAGTGTGCAATAATTCAGAAAGTCTTTCTTCACGTTTTGGGTATATGATAGAAAATTCATAAGAATATGTTTAGCAAATGATTATTTTGGTATATTTAAATTTAAGAATAAACATTGGCCTTGGCTATTTGGTCGCAAATCGACTCGCTCCTGGTTCTATTGTGCCTGAGAGGCAGGCGCCCACTAGTAACAATAGTAAGCATTTTATTTGGAAAATGTTTATCAATCATCTTATTTTTTAATCTTTATTTTCTTAATCCCATGTAATTTTCCGGATTTAAGCTAAGCACTCAAATTAATGCGTTTAATAAATATCAATTTTGTTGAGTGTCGTTTCATTAGAATTTGTCAATCAATAGTTTTAATTCGTTTCATCATTCTTAGAAGATATAAGTTTTAATTATAAAATTTAAAGAGTGTAGCTGTGCAATAATTCAAGAAATAAAAATGGAGGTTTTATTATAATATTTTTTGTAAACATTAGTAGTTAGAAAGACGGGACCTTCGTTTTTGCGCGAAATTTTCGCGCATTAGCGCAGGCCTATTGGGCCTTTTTGTGGGGGTAACCCTTGCCTATGGAAGGGGTATTAATTAATCAGGGGGTATCCCGTGCCTATGGGGGGTTAATTAGTTGTTCGGGACCTTCGTTAGTGCGCGAAATTTTCGCGCATTAACGAAGGGCTATTGGGCCCTTTTGTGGGGGGATCCCGTGCCTATGGGGTGTTAATTAGTTAGGTGTTCGGGACCTTCGTTTTGCGCGAATTTTTCGCGCTCTTTGGTGCAATTATTTTGAAATTATTACAGCTATATAATTTAAACAAATATTGGAAAAAAACAAAAAAAATTAAGGCTAAATTTGCTTTAAAATCTATACACAGACTCATTCGGTTCGGAATTGTTTAAAATTAAAATTTTTAACATAAGAGAAGCTAATTGAATATAAACAACTAATAAAGTAGTCACTTCAGAGACGCTACAGTCAATAGTATTGGCGGGTCATCTACCCGGATAAAATATTAAAAATGATCAAGGGTTAACCCAGAAAACGTAGTAAAATCTTAAGATAGGTTTCATTGGCTTATTAAAATACAAAACATATATAAGTGCGGCGAATTGCATAATGAAACACTAATTGACTTAATAAAAATGATATGCCTAATGAAAATAAAAACTTTATAAATAATTAACGACTTGGTCGAAGCCTCAGGGCACGTAAAAACTTACGTTGCAACCAAACTTAAGAAATGTTCCTAATACCCGGCTACTGGAAGTTAAACTTAATTATTAAGTGAACTTAGAGGAAAAATAATAAATTAAGGTATATTATTAAAAATAAGATTGCTATTTATGATTTATTATTTTAAGCTATACGTACATATAAAAGTCGCTATCCAAATTACGATTATTTTTATTCGAGCATACCTAAAGAATTTGGAACAATTTTCTACGCTATAGAGGCATACCCGAATTATGTAACCAAATATTATTCATAAAAAGTACTCAACAACATCGATAATAAAATTAACACGACTAAAAATCATAAAAAGATGAAAAATCCAAATTTTTGAGTTCCTATATTTAAAAATTTTAAATTTTAAAAATATTCTAATTTATTAGTTCTATACCCCCTTATAAAATATGGGAAATAGAAAATTCGTGTCAATTTTACCTAAAATCATACTTATTAAACGATTATTAATGACCATTTTAAGCTCAGCTTAAACGCCGTTGGTTGGCGTCATGCATTTATTTTTTATAATCTTTATTTAATGTTGTATTTCATTGGCACATAACGTTAATTATTTCTATTTCATAAATCTAGAAGTTGTATTTTAACATTATTCAGTGCAGTTATTTTGCAGCTTTGTTATTTCCTGTTGATTTTCACTTTTGCACATAATGGTGAATAATCGTTGGGAAAAAACAAAATGCTCGGCTTTATACAAATTAGAATATAAACAAAATGGAATAATTTGGTAACAACAGCGCATGAAAATTCACACTTTCGCTTTTTAAAGTAGTTTGACTAGCAATTAATAAGCCAGATATCAAATATTGTATTAACTTAATAAGCATTTTTTTACATTCGAATAATGCTTTTAAATATAATATATTTTAAAAATTTATTTAAATAAACTAAACTAAGAGATTAATCATCGCAACTTGTCCTTTCTTCTCGCTGTGTGCAATTTTCTTATGGGCGAACACCTTGTATAATATAATTTACATTTTGTATGCCGGACTAATATATTTAATAAAGCATTTTTGTTATTAAATTAAACTTTTTAAGGTGAACATTTACTAAGTTTTGGTGAGAAAAGGAAATGAATGATAGTTTGTTTAGTTTGTTTATGAAAATTAGCTATTTATCAAAAATATGCAGCACTGCATCTTGGCCCTTTTGCCATTTAAGTTTTATTTAGCTGTTTTGAAAATTGGAAATGATAAACAGCAATTTAGCAATAAAATTAAAATAATGATGTTGATTATTTTTGATTTAAACACTATTAACTAAATGCCATTGTGTGTCAAAAAAAGCAACTTACAAGAATGCTCCTCAAAATTCGCTAAAAAAATAAAACTTAATTGTAAACAACACGGATAAAATAAAAATTTGTTTTTCAGTCGAGGATATCCATTTAAAATTTGGAAGAGATAGCGTAAAAATAAAAACATTAAACAGATTTAAAAAAAATGAAAATAATTTTATATGTATTATAAAATTAAAAAACAAGTTGTAGTGAATGATTAAATAAATAGCCAAAAAATTATTTTATTTTTGAATCTTGAGTTTAGAAAAATAAACCAAAAAATTAATAAACTAAAGGAAAATATTCATTAAAGCATAAATATGGCGAATAAAAAATACTAATATCATGAATAATTATAATTCTAAAATTAGTAATAAAATCGTAAATATTTAAAAGTTAAACCACAACTAATTTCAATTAAATAAGTTACCCAATTCTTTTGTCATTCACATGCTTGGCATAAATTCAGATGCAATTAAAACGCCAATATGTATAAAAAACAAATTTTTATTTAAAAACAATTTTAATTATTGTAAAACAAGGCGAACATAAAACTAAACAAATATCGGATACCAATTATTAAATAATGTTAATATAAAATTAAGAATTTATTAACAAAAATATTATAATCAAAGATCGGTTTATGGAAAATAATTAATGATTAAATATATAATGCAATTAATTATGAAACTAATTAAATGCTACAAATCCATTTTGTAGAAAAAATTATTTTAACCAAATAATGGACAAAATCAATATAGCAACATTTCTAAAAATTTAAAGCAAACCTTAAATCAAAAATGTAAGGTTTAATTTGAAAAACATCAAATAAGACGAAGCGCCCTTGCATCAACAGTTTATACAAATATTTTTAAAATTTATTATTATAATCGCCGATTTTATAAAACAAAACAAATAGTTCATTAAAACCAAAAATTCTTAGTTAAAAATAATATAATTAAAAGAAAAAATATTATGTTTAATGTATTGAATTTAATTGAAATATAAAATTGGCGTTAAAACCCAAATTCTTGCTGGTTAATTTAAACAAAAAACAAAAAAAAATAAAAAAGCTTGGAATTGTTCTTTTTGCGGTTCGAAGAAACCTTCTGCTGTTGAGATTCCAGCCTCGAAAACGATCTGGTTATTTCCACAAAGTTTAAGCTGGTTTGGCTAGATCAGCGAACAGGGGATCGAGAATTTTGAATAATTTACAAAAAGCCACAA
Organism: Globodera ellingtonae; assembly: GCA_001723225.1. Classification (NCBI taxonomy): domain Eukaryota; kingdom Metazoa; phylum Nematoda; class Chromadorea; order Rhabditida; family Heteroderidae; genus Globodera; species Globodera ellingtonae. The sequence goes on along the minus strand of MEIZ01000103.1, from coordinate 65,025 downwards.
CACTAAATTGTTTATCAAAAATGCAATTATATCATTTCACAGAGAAATCAAATAAAAATAATAATTGATTGAATAAAAGCAAAAAAAGAAATTCAAAATCAATATCTGCGACCATCGTATTTAATAAATATTATATGAAATATGATATGAACGAGTTTTTAATAACATAAAAGCTTGCAAATCTTTAAAAAAGGCATTTATTACAGGTATAAAAGTATTAATAGAAATTAAAATACATTTATAAATTTTGAAATTAGCCTAAAATATTTTTCGCTGTTTTATAAAACAAAACAAATAGTTCATTAAAACCTAAAATTCTTACGAGGGGAACATCCCTTACTGTGACCACTCAGATCACTTTCAAACCATGCCTATCGTGTAGAGCGACCTCGATTTACTCTTGTAAATTTTCGGCTTTTTTKSCCCGCCCACACAGTGAAGGSTCGAAAAATGCAWTTGAAATTTTTGCATGTTTTCTTGAAAAACCTCCGCGCAGGGACTTTAAAAAATTATATCTCAGCTCAAAGCTGGTGAAACTCTACGATTTTAGCATTAAAAATTTAAGAAAAACACGGAGAATTTTTTAAAAATAAGTATTTATATTTAGCTTTAAAAAGTTTGTAAGTTTAAACGGTAATAGTGGCGATGGTCACCACCAGCCCATCTCTTTTTTTAACAAAATAATTTTTTTTTTCAAAATCGGGGAAAAAGGTGTTTTTAGGGGTATTAGCCGGCGTAGAATCCAAATCTGACTTTCGTTTTGCCTGATTATAAATCTAAAACCGAATTCGAATATTTAAACGATTCAATTTTTTCAAAGTTGATTTATTGCAGTATCTTGTTCGGGGTTCGGAATCGGCCGAAATGGAGATCAGATTTGGATTCTACGCCGGCTAATACCCCTAAAAACACCTTTTTCCCGATTTTGAAAAAAAAAATTATTTTGTTAAAAAAAGTGATGCGCTGGGGGTGACCACCTCCATTATTACCGTTTAAACTTACAAACTTTTTAAAGCTAAATATAAATACTTATTTTTAAAAAATTCTCCGTGTTTTTCTTAAATTTTTAATGCTAAAATCGTAGAGTTTCACCAGCTTTGAGCTGAGATATAATTTTTTAAAGTCCCTGCGCGGAGGTTTTTCAAGAAAACATGCAAAAATTTCAAWTGCATTTTTCGASCCTTCACTGTGTGGGCGGGSMAAAAAAGCCGAAAATTTACAAGAGTAAATCGAGGTCGCTCTACACGATAGGCATGGTTTGAAAGTGATCTGAGTGGTCACAGTAAGGGATGTTCCCCTCGTTAGTTAAAAATAATATAATTAAAAGAAAAAATATTATGTTTAAGGTATTGAATTTAATTAAAATATAAAATTGGCGTTAAAAACCAAATTCTTGCTGGTTAATTTAGACAAAAAAAAAAAAAGCTTGGAATTGAGTGTATACTAATGAGCAAAATAAACATTTAGGGAATTCAAAAAAAAATATTTTATTCAAAAAGATTTGAAAACAATTTAATCGTTTATAAATATGTTAATTTATTGACTAATAGTTTTGGCATTAAAATTATTTCATAACGGTTGAATCGCATAGAATTATAATATTTTAAAACAACAAAAAATCTAAAAAAGTGAATAAAAATTTCATTCGTTGACTATTTTAAATTAATTGAATCAAACACATTTAATAAACTCTTCAAAATAAAAGAAATAAAATTAAGAATAAGACTAAGACTACATTTTCTTCTAAATGACCTCGCAGGGAAAAAGGTGTAATTTTTAAAAAAAAATTAAATATAATTATTCAAAAAAATAAATTTGCTCATAACTAGGGCCGCTAATTATATGGACAAAAAATCTCGGAATATGGCCATAAAATATGGATGAAAATTTGTAAAATATGGACCAAATATGGCAAAATTGCAAAATATGGACGAAATATGGATTAAAAAAATTTCAAATATAGCAAATAAAGGACAAGATTTCCTAATAGAAGTAAAAAGAGCAATTAAAAATTTTATATGCAATTAAAGGCATTTCAGAAAAATTTTTTTAAACTAAGCAGAATTTTAAAAATTTTCATTTTTTGCTGGCAGAATTTTTAGTCGCGAAAAGGCACTTAGGGGTGCATTTTTTGAAAATTTTTAAAAAGTCGATCCTTAGGGGGGTGTATTTTTTGTTTTTATTGCATTTTTGTTAAGGAATTTTTGAAAAATGGCGAAATATGGATAAAAATCGCGAAATATAGAAAAATATGGAAAATATGGATCGAAATGGGCTCTAGAAAACAAAGCTAAAACACTACTTATGTCATTTATACGCTGTTCCGAGTGCGCAAAAAAATATGGCTTCCATATAAATCGTGGCCCTATTTATCACTTTATTTGGTCAATATAGAACCAATTTCATATTATTAAAGCGGCCAAAAACGTTCTTTACTGAGAATCCTTTTAGCTCTTTGGTTTTGAATTTTTACTTTTTTATTAATATGTCTGATTTGTATTCTGAATGTCTTCAAATTTTCCAGAAGTAAAATCCGGTTGCTTTCTCCACTCCAATTCTTTCCTGCTTACGCATTTAATTTCAAATTATTCGGCGAGTTGCTTGTATGTAAGTAATTGTACGCGCTTCTCACGAAAAGAGGTAGCCGCAATGTTTTTTTGATTAAATACTTAAGGGATTTTTAGTTAAATAAACTTTTATTTATTTCAAAAAACAGATTTTTATGGATATAATTTTTTGCTTTTCAAATTTGTTTATTAATTTTAACACAGTCATTTCATAAAACGTAGGAAAAAGTAATAACAAAATTGTGTTAGTTTATTATTAAAATGATATTTCTTATAACATTTGTATAATGGTTTTGATTTAAGGAAGGTCGATGTCAAAGCATTTGAACAAAAGAAAGTTACAAGTTTACGACACAGCATATATTGTTATTACAGATGAATTAATTTGAAATTGTTATTTTAATTAAACTAATTTGCAGATTTATGGCATTTCTTTTATGAATTTTCCGATTATATTGCCGTTGAGAAACCAACGGCCGGATTTATTAAGAGGAGTTTGCTTACAAATTAGTGTCGAGGATCCGCGTAAAAAGGAAGAAGACAGAATGGAAGAGTTCTATTGAATTTTTTTGTATTTATGTTGTATTTTTGAATATTACTTTTAACAATTTTAAAGAATTGTGATGGTTGCTGCTATATTCGACTACGGTAAATTTACTGACCTACGCTAGCAGATTTGCTGGAACCACACTGACTGTGGTAATAAGTTTGCATTTGAACAACATAATTTGTTCATATTTAATTTGGCTGACGTATTTAAAATTTTTAAACAAATTCATTGATTTAAGTATCCGGTGATTGATGATAGCACAATTAAATGGTCCRATTTCCGCTGTTGACATTGCTGTCTAATAGCGGTTCCTTTCTTGTTTGCTTTGTGTCGTTAGGTGTCTTTTATGTCACTTTGTACGAAATTTAAATATGGATTTAAAATTGAAAAAATGACTCGAGTATTTAAATGAAAAGTTGTCGTTGCTCTTTCTTCAATTAAGTTTTAAATTTAAATCACTGATGGTTTTTCGTTATACATACTTTAAGCATTTTGATTTTAATTGTAATAAATTATAATTTTTAGTTAAAGCAAAGTTGTGGGTGGACTACAGAACGAGATAGTTATTGGATCAAGATTGTTACAAAACAAATGTTATATTGCATATTGTTATTATATTAAAAAATTATATTAAGTAAATAAGAAAAATTTCTGATCAATGATATTATAAAGAAGTTGGATGTAAATAGATTTAAAGTAAAAAGTAGCAACATTTATCAACTTACACTAGTCAGAGTGTGCCGTTAAACCTGCTATAATGTTTAACTTTTTGGCGATCAATATTAATCATATTTCCTCATTAAGATTTATTTTTTATTGAATTCTTTTATAAATTAAAGCGTATTTATATCAAATCTTATTTAAAAATAAGATTAACCTCTTATAGCCCAACATTAACCTCTAATATATTTAGTATTGTAATATTTGCATTTGCTGCACGTCTTTATCTTTTATTTTTTTTTTAAAGCTTTTATGAAGACACATTATGGTTTTAATTTTATTTATGCCTTAGGTTTCTTGTTTGGAGTAAAATATAACAACATTTTATTGAATCTTTGAGTTAAATAAACATTTATTATCAAATGATTAATTGTAAAACTTTTATCATCAGTTAAGTATACAAATGTTTACTTTTTCTCATTCTTTTTACATTTTTGATTAAGCCGTATTGAAATAACCAAACGTCAAAACTTTGTTGATACTTTTTGCAAATTGTCTTATTTTATTTTATTCTATTCATATCTCATTATTTTTAATGAAATTTAAAATTATATTATCACATTGAGTGTCAAATTTTACCATTAGATATTTTTGACCATAAATCATCTGTTAAATTTTATTTATAGATTCAATTTTCGAAATTTCATATATTCACATTTAATGTTTGATCCTATTTCTTTCTTTATATTTAGAAACTTTTGAATATTTGTAAAAAATGCGCTCTATAATATATAGGTAATATATTTATAAAAAAATTCTTTCATAAATTTTTTTATTGAATTGAATTTTTTGCATACTTATCTTTTTAAACAACTGTTAATGGAATTTTCTTTTTTAATCAAATTATATGTAAATATTAAATTTAACACGGTTGACATGTTTCAAATATGTACCTATATTAAGTGCATATTTCCTTTAATCATTTCAACCAAATAAGCAAATAATTATTAAAAGCATATTTCTGATAAACTTCAATATTTTTTGTAAATATTTTATAAATGTTTTATATTTTATAATATAATATCTTTTGGATTTCATTAATCCCTAAGCCAATGGCATTGGAATCGTGGTAATCTAGGTTGAGCCTTAGTCCTGAGCCAATTTTTCGATATATTTTTGCTTTATACTTTTTAATGACATTGTGCGTTCAAACAATTTCCATGCAAAGGTAACAATTCAAATGGCCTTGGAAAGAATTTACTGTTTTGAAATAATAATTATATTTTTATTATTATGTGAATTATATTTATTTCAAATCAATGATAATGATCTCTAATTAAATGAATTAAAAACACAAACCAAATAAGATATTTAATCATAATATAATGAGATGATCAATGAAATGATTAAATGAAAAATATGCGACAAGACGTTTCTGTTGCTCGACCGACGTTGAGGAATGGAAGATGCATGGGATGGGTTTCCTCGAAGATAGCGTGGGTTATGATAAATTAATATTATTCAAATTGTGATTATCTTGTTCAGTTCCCTTAAAAATATAGTCTATAAAGTTGAACTTTGCTGACGTATAACACAATTCTTACTTGCAAATTTTTATTGTTCTAATTTCATACTTTGCATTTTTAATATTTGTATAGTTGCACTTAAAAAATCTCATTTGCTTTTTTTAAGCGCGATCAGCAATTTTTGCCACAGATGCTAAAATGAATCTGTTTTTATTACATTCATTTAGTGAGTTCAATGATAATTTTATTCAAAAATTTTTCTTGGGATATATTGTAATATTTAAAAAAAATTTAAATTATTATAAAAAATTGAATGATTGGAATATAATGTAAATTTTTTATTGGTTATCTTAAGTAAGAAAAGTTTCATTTTCTTAAATGTTTGTAAAACTTTTTTGTTTTGTTTTCTTTGATTTATACTAAATGTTTTTTATATTTCATATTTCTTAATCAATTATTATTTATTTCCCATTTATATCTTTTTTGTCTTTATTTTGAGGATCTAATTGATAAATAAATTTTTATTAGAATTGTTTGCTCTTTGTGTATTAGAATAATTGTTATCACCAATGTCGGGATTTTTAAAAATGTTTTTTAATTTAAATCATGTATGAAAGATACATCTTGATAAGGCTTTACATGAGCTAATATATTGAGATTAAGTCGGATTGGGTGCTAGGCAAATCTAGCGTCATGAATGATCGCCTCCACGTTGTTGTGTCTAACAAATTGCCTACTTTGCACCAAGGCGGTGTCGGTGCAATACCCACTGGTCCAAACAGACAGGCTATTGGTAATATGCCGGCTGACTTTGATTTATTTAGGCAAATTGCTTTGTTTTTTATACAATTGAATAACTTATTCATTAAATAGTTTATCTTTAATTTATAATCATTTAATTTATTTCAATTAATAATAATTTAATTATATTGTTTGAGCTGAAATAATTTTTTTTTTATTTTTAGAAATATTTTTTATTGGATATTTTATTATTACTTATTTTGTTTGCATTAAACAAACATTTTTCTGTTAGGATTATACAAAATAGATTTAATTCGAACTTATTGTTTAAACATGTTTCTTTATTGCATTTCATTTAATTTTTTGGCCAGGCTTATGTTTTAAATTGTTTTTCCCACCAAATCTGTTGCTTTGTTAGCAGATGAAGGTTTATAAATAAACTACTTTATTTTATTATTATTTTGATTTAATCTTTGATTATAACTTTTTTTTATTTTTGTTGCTACGAAGCAACAAAATAATAACTTTAATTGACGGTTATCACGGGCATGTGTACTGCCCTCTAATATTGTGGATTTTTGGTCACTGAAAGAACATAAATTAAATTTGTTTACATCTACTTAAAAAATAGACTTATCAAATTAGTGGTTAATTTTAAATTTAAACAAGCCAATGTGAGCCACATGCATTGAAATTTTTAGTGTTAAAATCGGGTTTAAAAGTGAAAACATTTAGAGCTTTAAGCTAATATTCGATTTATTGTTCAAACTATGATTGATTAAATGAGAATCATTTACTAATTTTAATTTTAATTTATTGAAGTTTTATTAGGTGCATATTACCCTTTTTATTTACATTTATTTGTTTTTGTTGTTGTTTAAGCAGATGTAGAAAACCTCACAGATATAAATTTAAGTTTAATAAATAATTTATTTTATACATTTCAAAATCCAATTTTAAAAAAAATTATTAAAATATCACTTTAATAAAATTTTTTTAATTTGGGAAAAGCTTTTATAAATAGACCAAGGCACTTTCAATCCAAATAATCAAATTAATTATGCCTTAAAAGGTGTGTTGAATTATTGTTGATTTAGCATTGATTATTTTGTTTTAGTGTTGAAGTTGATGATACATTCACATGAACTACGATTAATTTAACTAGCTTTTTTCTTTAAATTTAAATTGCTGAGTATTTTATGAAGCCTGTTTTAATTATATTAAGTTTATTAAATCAAAATAATTGGATTAAGTAAATGCGTTTATTTACCAGAATGGATTTTTTTATAAAATTGCTTTGTGATAGGCGCCAATCACCTGCTATCTGAATTGTACTTAGATAAAGTTGTCTCAGTTCGCATTTGCACGAGTTTGGCTCTTAATTTATGGTGAATAATTGCTCCTTGTTTTTAAGCGAATATTTCTTAAATTTTTTTCCATGTTTCAATTCTTTGAAAGAAAAAATAGGGAATTGAATATGTTTAACCTCATTTAATTAAAAAACTGATACATGTTACTAAATTAAATATGTTCGTAAATATACATGAAATATGTTATTTGCTTATTCATATACAGATTTTGTCATTTATTTTGATTTCAAAATTATAACAATTTATGTTTTATATTGACTTGTAGTCCGCCATTCTTTCTCGAGACTTATCTATCTATCTCTCTCACTCTCTCTAATAAACTTAAACATCTTTCGAATATAAATAATAGAACTACTAATAGTTCATTTAATTTTATGATTTATTTTATTGTCATAATGTAGCAGCAAGGCCGCAAAATTACAGGTAGTGCATCTGCGTAATTGTTTACGGCTCGTCGTTTAGAAAAGATTTGTTTTTTTCATATTTATTAACGAAATACGGTTTTTTGGTTTATTGGGTTTAATATTCATAAGTTTTCAGTCTAAGCTTCTTCCAATTCTGAGTATAACTTTTTTTAATATTTTAAGAAAATCGCCATCAGATTGTGGACCAGCTATTGATTTTTCGAAGCAATAATACAGATAAAGTTTATTAGAAGTATAGTAGGCGTTCTGCCATTGCGGTTTCCTCATGGGGTTTGATAATGATAAATTATAATAGTTTAATTTATTTTGTGTTTCACAATAATTTTTTTTCATATAAGAAACAAAGTTAACACTAAACTATCTTTTTAAAAAAATAATAAAATATTTGAGAATTGTATTTTTTGTCGTGATATAAATAATTGATTAAATCAGGTTTTCATTTTTTTCATGACATGTTAATGTTTTTTCATTCCACAGTTTTGTGTGTGCGATTTTAAGGCCTACGTTTTACCCATTCAATTTCTTGGGTTTAACGGCTATCAACTGGTTTATAGAGGGATTTAAATGGTTTTTAAATTATTATATTAAAATTTGATTCGTTTCTTTTTAATTTATGTTTTAATATAAAATAAATTAAAATATGTAAAAAATATGATTATTAGTGGCGTTTTTTAATTCGATTTTAAATGCTGGTTTTTAATAATTTTCTTATGTTAAATTGATTAGTTTACTTTTAATTACGAGTTTGATTGACGAAAATATTTATTTCGCATAGGACAAATAAAATTTAAAATTTGTTGAATGTACACACTATGATTTATAGATATTTTTAAATATGTTTAAATTAAAATCTTTTTATTTTTAGATATTAAATTTTAAACGATCATTTTATGCAGTAGTCTAGAATTTTAGTTACTTTTAGTTCTAACAATTTCTTTATTTAAACGGTACGATCTTTTCCATTTTAAGTAAAATAAATTAGTTTTTTTTAAATTAAGAATATTGGTTGGTTGGGTTACTGACACGCTCGACTACCCTCCAAAATTGTTTCGTCGATGGCCAATTTATAGTATTTTATGGCCTACGTATTGTTTTGACTCGTGTGCGTTATCCGGTTCGCAAGGCGCGCCATTCTGCGCTCGTCCTCACAAACTTTTAGGAAGCAAATTAGATCCGTTTTTTTTTGGCGGGCGAGATCCTTTTTTTTTAAATCAAACGTTTCAACAATTTTTAAAATGCGCTAAAACATAGAGATGAAATGTAATAATAATTTTATAATATGTCTTTCAAATGATGCGATTAAACTTTGGAATTTTGATTTTAAAAATCCGCAAAAAAATGTTTTAAAAAACATATTCTTAATTCATGCTCAAAGAGAAATAAAAAACTTTGTGTTTGTTAAAAAGCATGTATATCCACCCAATTATAGAAAAAAATAAAATATAAAAGGAGGTCAGTTTGAGTAATTATATTAAATCAAAAATTATAAATGGTTAAAATTTTTCATGATGAACAAAATATAAGAATATTTAAAATTGATGGTCAAAAATCAAAATTATAAAATACCCCCCCCCTCAGCACATTTGTTTATTATAATACACACCAACCCAAGAGTATGATGAGCTAATAAAAAAGACAAAAACATTAAAAATAAATATACACTAATAAAAATTAATTTTAAGACAACCCGCCTTTTATTTGTATTCTTTTAATTCTAATCGGTTCTTTTTCTTAAAAAATATGACATAGAATGAGTAAATTACCAAAATTTTATTACCAAATTTAAATTTAAGTAAACAAATAAATAATGTTCATCATCAATAAGTTCAGAATTGGCAGGTTGGGTCTGAAAATTTAAGAAGACATTCAAAATCATCTACTTTATGAAAGTTTACGTTTAAAAAACTTTTGTTAGATTCAAATAACTTTAAACAAAATGGCTACTAAAAGATATTGAAGCAACCAAATTTTTTACAAATTAAAGAATAATTAAATTTATTTAAATTTTATATTTTCGTATAAATTTACCATTACTTTATTTATAAAATTTAAATTTAAAAATTTAATATAAAATTGTCTATAGACGGCTAGTATGGAACTCGCATGCCCACGGTACTCGGACAGATCTTAAGCTTTGAAAACGTCGCGACTTAAATAAAGTACTATGGTTTGAAGTCTTCATAAAAGGAGAATCAAACATTATAAAAAATCCATTTATAAAACCGAGTTCCCTCACAATTTCCGCAATTCTCGCTCAATCATGCGGCGGAACGGCGGCCCTCATACCATCTGGATTTGCAACGACGCTTTAGCAACAAAATAAATAATTGCGGGCAAAGAATTTCAAATAAAATGTAAACAAAACTATTACAATATCTTCATCAATATTATAGCGAATAAATTGCAAGTTTATTTAATAATCGTCGTCTCTGATTAAAACAAAACCGTTGTAAGGCAGTAGTGTGATTGTAGAACATGAAAAAAATAAATATATTTATTAATGATTTAATAAAACAATATAAATAATTTTTAAATAAAAAATAATATTTCTAATAAAAGTTTTAATAATAATAATTTAATTTGTTTTTAGATTCTTAACAATTAACCAAAATATTTATCGATTAAAGCAACAATGATCTTGGTATATTTATAATTTTTTTTAAATATAGTGCGTCAAGATCCAACGCATTATCTGCTTCTAATTTTAAGGGTGGAAACGTTGAACACGTAATGCCCAATGTTTTTGAAAGTCAGTCGCTGATACCGTACATCTACGGAATAAGGGCGTCTGCCTTGCACTTCATAGAAATTTTTTCCCCGCGATCGTAACTTTTATTATATCATCACGCGAATAGTTATAAATGTAAAAATATTATTGCAGGAAATCTTTTTATATATACAAACAATTTAATGATACATTTTCAAACAAACGTAAGAATATTAAAAGATTAATTAATTAATGTTTAATTTATGAGTTGTTTAAAAAGAACTAATCACATCTAAACACAATAATGCATTAAATAATATTGCTTTTTTAAAATGCCGATTATTATAATTCAATCAAGAACACAGAATCTATTTACGGATCCGATGTAAATCCAAAATTAAATTTAAGGAATGTTATACTTATAAATTTGTTTTTATATCAATATTATAGACTTGTGTAGCCATTCAAAATTTTTTTACATAAATGGTTAACTTTTTACAATTTTACTTAGCATAAGTCTCTTATGTTGATTAAAATTAATATTAATGGAGTTGCACGACATTAATTTCGTTTTGATTTGTCAAGTACCAAATTTTTCTCATTTTTTGAAAACGGTAAATGAAAAGATTTAATTTTAGAAGTAGGCCATACCAAAAAAAACATGACCCAAAAACCCAAAAATTTTGTATAATCCAAAAACCCAAAAAACAAAAAATGCTTAAAATTTTGAACAAATATTTATCTGGGGCCTATTTCAATTTCCGTCGTATCTCCGATATGATGTCATATCTCCGATACGACGTCGTATCATGCATTTCTGTTTCAATTAAAAATCGTGGAAAAGGGACAATTCTGTTTCAATTAAATCGTAAATCCGATCATCGGAAGTACGACGACATCGTGCAAACACACGATTTATTTGCACGATGCGATGCCTTTTTGTTTCAATTTTCATTTACATGACGTCGTAAATAAATTTAAAAGTCAATTAAAATGTGTTTCTAGGGGTACTCGGGAGCGTAGAATTCGAATCTGCCCTCCATTTTGACCAATTTCGAACCCCGGATCCAAATTCGAACATTTTTCAAAAATTCCAAAAAAAAAATTTGGCTTCAAAATCATTCAAAAGAATGAATTCGACTATTAATTTTCTAACAAATCATTTTATTGGCGTTAAAACAAAATTTTTTATTAACCATTTCTTTAAATTACGGTAATTCATGACATCTTATTTATTATCCGATGTCGTATCGTTGAAATTTAATTGAAACAGAACTTAATCGTATATACGATTTTTCGTCGTATTTACGATTTTCCCCTCATCGTATGCACGATGATCGTAAATACGATGGGATGTCGTGAAAACGATGAATTGAAACAGTTTTTTTACACGATATGACATCTTATCAGAGATACGACGGAAATTGAAATAGGCCCCTGGTCTGAGTTGCCGGTGACTAGTTTCTATTTTTTTTTATTTACTTTTTGATATCTTTTCTTTCGTTGACATAATTTTTTAAAGAAGACTTTAAAAATTGTTTTAGATATGTAGTCTAGAATATGTCATTTAATTTTTTTTGATTACGATTAATGTCAATTTCGTGTGTTTACAAATATAAGGAATGGCTTAAACATTAAAGTTCCTTTAATTAATCTTTGTTTTGATGATCAGTTGCTTTACTTTTCGTGGGTGGACTCTTCTGCGAAAATCACTACGCAGGAGTAGAGTCTGAGGCTAGATAACTACACAATGATCAGTTACATGGTTTTAGGTTTTGCAAACTTTTTAATTGAAAATTAGTAATAAATTTAAAAAAAAAAGACATCAAAAAATTGTAAATATATTAATAATGTTGAATTTTGCGGGTAATTAACAAATAAAATTAAATTAAAAATTGACGAAAAAATATAAAATTATCATTAACATGGTATTAAGGACGATTTTATTTCCCAACAGTGAGCATATGTTTAAGAAAAAATTTATTTGATTTGAATGATATTTTTTACGAACTTATCTGCACGTCTGTTATAATCGACGAAAAAACAATGAGGAAATCGAATGCAAAGATTTCAAAAAAATGTCGGAAAACAAAGCTTATGTAAGAGATTGAAAATGAGACAAAAGAATAAGCAAACAAAACAAAAATTTATATTTTTTGGGTTTAAAATATAATTTATTATTAATTTATTTTGCTTAACATACAGTTTATAAAATATATAAAATAAATAGATAATACTTGGCGGAACATATATTTTATTTTATAAGCCTTTTACGCTAACTCACATCATACGTTTGGACAAATAATAAAAAGAATAACTTCTTGAAAATTGATAAATAYGCAGAATTCATTATTATCAAAACATCTAATGGTTATAAAATAAAAATAATTTGCAATTAACAAATATAAAAATCTAAATATGTTTAAACTAAATGCGAAACAAAATTGATATAGCACGCCGTAACCTGAAAGCAGTCGATGAACTTTATAACGAACTTTCAAGTTTATGAAAACAAAATGAATGCATTAACAAAAGTTACGTACTAAATATTAATTTTGTCACAAAAATAAAATGTTCAAAAAAGTAACTAAAAAATTATTAGATGGGCTAGCCGCCTGACTCTCTCTTTTTAGCACACTTTCTTCAAAAAATAAAATTTTCAAAAATTAAACTAAAACAATTATTAGATGGGGTGCGTTGATGACCAAATTACTCTAGCCGTCTGACTCTCTCTTTTTAGCACTATTTCTTCAATAAATAAAATGTTCAAACAAGTAACTAAAAAATTTAGATGGGGTGTGTTGATGACCAAATTACTCTAGCCGTCTGACTCTCTCTTTTTAGCGCACTATTTCTTCAATAAATAAAATGTTCAGAAATTAAACTAAAACAATTATTAGATGGAGTGCGTTGATGACCAAATTACTCTAGCCGTCTGACTCTCTCTTTTTAGCGCACTATTTCTTCAATAAATAAAATGTTCAAAAAAGTAACTAAAAAATTATTAGATGGGCTAGCCGCCTGACTCTCTCTTTTTAGCGCACTATTTCTTCAATAAATAAAATTTTCAGAAATTAAACTAAAACAATTATTAGATGGAGTGCGTTGATGACCAAATTACTCTAGCCGTCTGACTCTCTCTTTTTAGCGCACTATTTCTTCAATAAATAAAATGTTCAAACAAGTAACTAAAAAATTTAGATGGGGTGCGTTGATGTCCAAATTACACTAGCCGCCTGACTCTCTCTTTAAGCACACTATTTCTTCAAAAAATAAAATTTTCAGAAATTAAACTAAAACAATTATTAGATGGAGTGCGTTGATGACCAAATTACTCTAGCCGTCTGACTCTCTCTTTTTAGCGCACTATTTCTTCAATAAATAAAATGTTCAAACAAGTAACTAAAAAATTTAGATGGGGTGCGTTGATGTCCAAATTACACTAGCCGCCTGACTCTCTCTTTAAGCACACTATTTCTTCAAAAAATAAAATTTTCAGAAATTAAACTAAAACAATTATTAGATGGGTGCGTTGATGACCAAATTACTCTAGCCGTCTGACTCTCTCTTTTTAGCGCACTATTTCTTCAAAAAATAAAATTTTCAGAAATTAAACTAAAACAATAGATGGGGTGTGTTGATGACCAAATTACTCTAGCCGCCTGACTCTCTCTTTTTAGCACAGTTTCTTCAAAAAATAAAATTTTCAGAAATTAAACTAAAACAATTATTAGCTGGGGTGCGTTGATGACCAAATTAGTCTAGCCGTCTGACTCTCTCTTTTAGCACACTTTCTTCAAAAAATAAAATGTTCAAAAAAGTAACTAAAAAATTATTAGATGAGGTGCGTTGATAACCAAAAACCAATTAGTATAATTATGTTACTTAAAATTTGTTTACTAACGTGATTCATTAATAAGTAAAGATTTGAGAATGGAAAAAATAAATTTTCATTTTTTTATAATAACAACAAAATCAATTTTTGAATTTATTATATTGTAAAGTGAGTTAGATTATTKTGTTTTATTATTTTATATTTGTAGTGCGCTTAGCAACAAAATATTTCTACCAATTTAAAATTGAATATAAATTTTGAGTTGAAGACAGTCAATATTCATGAATAATTAATAAATGATAGTTCGCTTATAAAGCTAAATTAATGTTGATTTTAGAATAAGAACAATAAAATGAACAAATCAACATTTAACATATAAAAAATAAATATCTTTTTCTAGTTATTTAGTTTTAAATATGTTATTTGCAGTTTTAAAATATTTTTAATATGTCAAAAAGTTGTTGAAAGTTAAAATTTAATTATGCTTTTGCTCAAGCCCTTAATTGATTGGTCACTTATATTATTTTTTTCAAATGCACAATAAACTAATAGCAACGCATTATTTCAAACGTTGTTAACCATAATCWTAGATGCATTTGAATTTTATTGCAATTTTATTTTAAAAGATATCCTAAATCAATATTCTTCTTTCAATTTTAAGATAGAAATTCAATTTTAGTAGTATAAGTCTACCAAAATTATTATAATATTTTTCTTTTTATATTGAGCAACAGGCTGGCGTCGTTACAACTCTTGATAGGATGATGAAGGCTGGCGTCGTTACAACTCTTGATAGGATGATGAAAACGATTTTTTTTCGATAACAATTATTATAAAATTTTAATTGATATTATGATATTTTGGAGTTTTTATTCAATTAGAACCATTTTAGACAAATCAACAAATAACTATGATTTCTTGTTTTATTCATAATATTTGTTTAATTTAAACATAAAAACGATGTTAATCTTTTTGTTTTAATTTATACAAATATTCGACATCAGTAAGTAAGATTTTGTTGCTAAAATTTGACAGTGACTTTAAATTATAATTTGATCATTCATAAAGTTTTCCAAATAAAATTTATCACAAAAAAAAATTAAATAGTTTCATGAACAGCCACRCGGCGGGATTGTTGTTGTGTTAAAATAAAATATTGTTTTTAATAAGTTAAGTTTTTATAAAAACAAATAATTAATTTGTTATTCGAATAAAAAAAGTTCCAATGCTCAATTATTTCATTCAAATATGATTTAAGTACATTTCATTATTATATTTATATATAGTGARTTTGTTTATATAAAACTTTTTATTTATAAACACTCGATTTGTCATATGATTTGTTGCCCTTCGTGTATCCTCACTCCACGCAATGCGCATTGAGAGTTTTTTATATAAATGATTAATATTCGAGTTGTTCATTTCCAATTATTTGTTGAATTTATGATTTATTTTTATGCCAAATTGTTTTATTTTTAAATTAAAATGGTTTATTTGTRCTCGTCTGCCAGCGTGAGCGTGTGTTTATAAATTAAATAATAAATGATGTAATTAATTATGTTCAAAGCAAATCTTTTTTTTAGATCCTTACTGGAAATATTTAAATTTGAACTTGATTGTATTTAAATTTTAAAATTTTACATTTAATATTAAGCTTCCGAGAAATAATGATAATATTTTTTTAACATAATTTTGTAAATTAATTTTCCACAAGACAAGTAATCAAAGTTTCTACGCATCTGAAACGCGATTAAGTAAGTGACTTTAATTTTTTTGTTTTTAATGAATCATGCTTTATGTGTATAGAATAATTTTAAGTCTTTTAACTTGAAAATATTATTATTGTGCTGATTAATTTTTAAATATTTATCAATGAATCAATTCATTAATTTTTTTTTTCAAAATTAATAGTTTTAAATGAAATGATTAAAATGAAAAGTGTCTAAATTGATAACATTTGGGATAAATTTTTCTTTGTTGTTCAAAATTGTGTCGATAACGGCGCATYTGTTAAATTCTGTAAAATAATACGTTCATCATTTTGTGCAAACAGAAAGTTAATAATTTTGAAATGATTCAAATAAATTAACTAGCAAATAATTGCAAGAATATATTTAAAAAATATAATTATTTAGCAAAGTGAGGCTGAAAGTTTCACATAATAAAATATTTTTGTGTATAAAAAAATAAAAATTCAGCAATGTAAAGGCGTTTTCAAAGTATGRACAAAAATAAATGTCATCAAAATTAACGTTTTGTAATTATTAGAATTTTTATTTAATTTGTGTATAAATTAACATATTAAAATCTTTAATTTTTTAATATTAATTTTTTTGGTTTATTTTTTTATATTAATTCGATATATTCGTTCTTGAATTATTTTTCWTTATAGCCCATTTTCATTCTCAATTTTTATGTATCTGTCGCAGGCATTCCAATGACATTTCTGGCCTCAGTCATCCACGCTGCAGTGAAAGCGTGACGAGATTGTTGCCATTACGTGTTTCGTGTGCGTCCTAATAATCAAGTGAAGGTACAAATGTTTTAATAAAATTTTATTAATTTTTAAATGCTTAATATAAGTATAATTTGAATTTAGAGCAATATTTTCCATCAAAGTTTAAACATTCAAATAGGCAATTAATTGGCTTATTTTAATATTTACTTTTTGTTTAACGTCTTCTAGAAATATACGAACCTTTAATACAAATTCAATTCTGTCGAGTTCACGCTACATACAGAATATTCCCAATTCAAATATCGATCGGCCTATTTCTTCATTGTTAGATTGCTAGTGCTGCACTCAAAGAAGAGCTGAAATTGCGCAATTAATTTTCGACTTTTAATGCATGTTCTCCACTTTCGTCTCCATATCAATTCGTGGTTTTTTTATTCCATTTCAATCAATGGGTTGTTTTTCTAATCCTTTTCAATTCCAACTGGGCATTTTATCTTTATTTATTTCTCTTATTATTATTTATTAATTAAAACGTTAATCTCGCTCATTGATACTTTTAATGAGCGCCCTTTGGTCAGATAAGCAAAATTTTGGGTGCATAAAAGATAATGGAATCTTAAAGATTTAAATCTTAATTTATTTTGAACAATTTATTTTTGATTATATTCATCGATTGTAAATTAAATTTAAATGAATGTTAATTTTCAAAAATAAGTTTATTTTAACCAATTACAGAAATGCTTTTTATTTGGATTTGTTCGCATTGTTACTTTGTTTTTTTATATTTAAACATATGCATTTTGACTAAATAATAATTTTATAGATTAATAGCGTCAGATTAAACCCGTATTGTTTACAATGATTTTAAAATAAACCAATTCTTTTAATTTTTAAATTACATTATTTGTTTTTTTTAAATAATTAATTCATTTTCTTATTTAGAGAAGATCAATTATTAAAGTGATGAAAAATTATATTATATTTTTTTACTTATTCATAGTACGATTATATATAAACTAAACAAAATTGTTTTTTTTTATTTGCTCCAATTATAATCCTTGGTGATTTCAAAGAGCTGGTCGATTTTACGAATCATGGATATTTACATTTTTATTTTGATTTATATCAAAAATTGGAATTTGCCAGCATTATTATATTGTCAATACTAGTAGCCGTTGCTGCTGTGTTCGGTTTTCGTGGTCTTTAGAGATGTGTTTTGAATTAATGTCAAAGACTATAAATTATTTATTTTTTTACTAATAAACCTTACGCGGCCTTTTATAATCATCAACAAATTAGTGATTATTTTTTGCATTATTTGAATATTAATTTTTCTTTAATATTTGTATGTAAAAACAATATTAGTGAATAGGTTGCGCGGGTTCTTGACCGCTCGATTATTTTTCTATTATTCATTAGCATATAATTTGAAATTTAGATTAAAAAAAAAGATGTTCGTTTTGGAGATTGGCGATTTATTTTTCGCGTTTTTTATTTTACAGAAATATCCATTTATTTTTTACTAAAATAACCGCGGTTATACTCGTCAGGCATGTTAATTTAATTTATATTTATATATTTGCAAATTTCTATATTTTGTTTTTAATCAGCTTATTTCCAAACTATTCAATTTATAGAATCAAAGATTTTCAAAATTCATATTCTTTCTCTTGCATTTATTTATATTAGCTTATATTTTTAACTTACTTCTCAAATTATGTTTTTATGTCGACTCTTGTTATGACGACTGCCTTAAAGAGTAGGATTAATTAATTTCTTAGTTGTTGTTAAAAATTTCATACATAATTTTACTTCAGAATTGCCCAGCGAAACATTTTTTTGCTWAAAGAAATTTAAGTTTTATGATTTAAGTTCCAATATTTTAACTTTTGTTCATTCAGAGTTGAGTKTTTTTTTTAAATTTTATATGTTAACCAAAAGATTCTTTAATTTTATATATTTGTTGAAATGCAAAAGTTAAAATTTTTGATATGTTTAATTATTCCTAAATTATAGTTATGATTTAATATCGGTTCACAATTATTTAAAAACTTGCAATTAAGCGTAAAAAAAATAAATACACCATTTCRACAATTCCACGCGGGAAAACCACCGGCTAAGAACGTTTAAATCAAAAGTTTTCAATCATATTTTGATAATAAACATTSTCAATCATCGCTTTTATTTACTAAAGAAGTAAAAATTCTTTTTGTTTGAGTTTGAATAATTGAGTTGTTATCTTTTTTTATAGCAAGACAAGAAAACATATTTATTTTAAAATGGTATTATTTGGATTTTTGTCAATTTCCAATAATAATTAAATGCTTGATATATTAGTTTATTTATATGTGAATTTAATATTATTTTTGTAAAATAAAAGATAGCAAATATTTAAATGTTGTTATTTTTTCAGTATTTTTTAATTTGCATTTTTTAAAACATGTTTTTTAGCAACAAACGCTGCAGTTGATAAACATAAGCAAAAGGAATTTAAGGAAGGCTTAAATTAATTTAGTTATAATTGTAAAAACAATATTAGTGAATAGGTTGCGAGGGTTCTTGACCGCTCGATTATTTTTCTATTATTCATTAGCATATAATTTGAAATTTAGATTAAAAAAAAAGATTTCAGAAGGTTTTCCCTGCCAGCCCATTTTCAATTAAGCAAGCTGGGTTTATGCATAATTTTGCTGTTTTTTTTACTTAATTATTTTATGTATAAGATCCAACACATCAATTTTTATTTTGCATTATATTTTGTTTCATATCATTATGTCACTTTTATTTCTTTACAAATTTTTATTTCTTAATTTTCAGTTAATTCATTCTTTTCTCCCTTTAACCGGTCTGGCCAAAGCATCCTTCTCTCGGCCATAATGTAAAAGCTCTTCGTACGTATTCTTGTTTCAACTCTTTTATTAATTTCAAATTACTTCCAAAAAAAAAAATTTCTCAAATCAAATGCGTCGTCCAGCAAATGAGTTGTCTCCATTGCTATCTTGTGCAAATTTTGATTTTGTGTTCAGAATATTTTTGATTTTATAAAAATTTGATTTTGAGGGTACATTTTTTAAAACAATTTTTAAAAATTAGTTTAAGATTGCATTTTCTCTTTTCATTCAAATTTCTTAAAATAATAATTGATATTAGCCGGCACCTTCCAAATATAGAACTTTATTTTCGTGTTACATCCTTTGAGTTTTTTGATGCTTTTTGTGTTGGCTTCTTCAAGAATAAAATTTAAATTCATGTTTTAAATTTAGTCGTTATTTTAAACATTTCTGACCGCGCGAAACCTTTCCCAATTCTTCTTATCCATGCTTCTTTTTTATTTCTTAGACATAAGTTGGAAAGGTATATATTATATATTATATTTTTATTTGTATTGTTATTGATTTAAAATTGCACAGAATTTTTTGTGAAGCGACATTGCCGCTGATCATKTTCACGAARACTCYTTTTTTTTGTTCTGATCATTGTGATTATGCTTTACGAATTTTAGGTTTAAGTGGATATTGCATTTTATTAAAAAAATATAATTAATATTTTAATTTATATATGCTTCGTCTATTGCAGTCCAATTTTCTTTTGCAATGTTGACTAAGAAGTGGTTGCAAGAACGTGTGTTCCGTAAGTCCGAAGTTGGGACAGTTAGAACCCGAATTGTGCAAGGTCTGGATGAGCGGTTCGGGAATTTGTTCGTTAAACGGTGATTATACCATTTTAGCGCTCGAAGTACAAAACAATTTAGAGAGATCGCAGTTGCACAGTTCATGGACCCGAGAATAAAAGATCGGAATTCAGAGCTTCCCGAAATGTTCCAAGCCAAAGTTTTTTCGTGGTTAGAAGAGCTGAATGGTCGAGAGGAAATGACAGAATTGGTTGAAGTAGAAAATGAGGTACACGATTGTAAATTTTTTAAATTCTTAGAAAAAGTTCAGCTCTTTCGACCGCCTACTCCTAAGCGTCAGCACACCGGCCTTTTAGCGACTTTTGAGGAATCGATGACTAATATCGAGGCATCAGCAGGACCATCACATGCACAAAGCCAGCCTGATCTGCGCAATGAGTTTGCCGAGTATGTGGTGATGGCACGTGCATTGATGTCCACCGATCCGTTGGTTTTTTGGAGGGACAACGCGGAGAAATTTCCAATGCTAGCCAAAGCAGCGCGGCAATTCCTCTCGGCTCCGGCAACGAGTGTCTGCAGTGAACAGGCGTTCTCTACCGCTCGTGATTATCGGCGCATGAGAATCAAGCCGAGGAAGGCGGAGATGTTGATTTTTTTGAAGCGAATTCTCCCATTGATTAATTACCATTACTGATTTTACCGTGAATATAATTCAATTTGAAATTCACATTAAAAAAAATGATATTAAAATCTCGAAAAATCTCGTTAAATTTTTCGAGATTTTTCGAGATTCGAGATTTATCCAGATTCTCGATCGAAATCTCGATCGAAGAAATTTTTTCGCGATCTTCGAGATTTTTCGAGATTCGAGATTTATCGAGATTCTCGATCGAAATCTCGATCGATCCCTAAGTCCGATCTCTAGTTAATATATTCGCATAAATTAATTTTGTATTTTAAAATATTTGAAATGCTTTATCATTTTTTATAAATAATTTTGATGATGTTTTTATCTTGACTATAAGTAAATCACAAATTGTATTAAGATTTTCTTATTTTTAATTGGTTTTGGTTCCTAAAATAATGTTTTTAAATCTTAAATTATTGGGTTTTTTTTTTATTTTGTAAAATATAAATTTTATTTAACTATATTAATATTTGTGAATTATATTTAATAATTTTGCAAGCAACGTCTTTTTTAAAGCCAGTTTTATTAGTTCGGTCAGTTTATTAAAAGTTTATATTTCTAATACCTTTTTTTATTTGTTTTATAATTTTTTTGGTAAATTTGCTGGTCAAACTTCCAGAGATCGTTATATAAAATTTCATTTTAAAAAATACACTCAAAATTTCTTGGGTTTATAATATAACATAATTAAGACTATCATTTTTAAATTTTCTATTCGTCGTTTATTATTTATTTTTTAATTTTATAAATAAGTATTTTGTTTAAATTTTTTTAAATATTGCAAGATTAGCAAATTTTGGGCTGTTTTTTGCGCCATCGTAATCATTTGTATTTATGTTTGTTTAAGAACTCAATGATCATTTAAATTATAAATCAAGATTTTATAATTTTTTAACTTTAAAATTATTTTTATATTAACTAACATCAAGTTTTTGTCTAGGTTATATCAAATCAAGTCGAGTGAAACGCCGTTGAACGTGAAAGTCGTTTCCTTTTGCACACATAAATGTATTTGAATAAAACAGGTCTTACTATTTTTTATTAAATTGAATATTAAATAGCCGGAAAAAAATTTTAAATATGTTCATGATAGATTTTACTTTTATTAACTTCTTTGTGTATTTAAAAAAAATATTGTAATTTAAATAACAGTTATATTTGTAAATTCAGTGCCTCGTTAAAGATTTATTAGTGGCTTGTTGTTGAACGTACATTCATGTGAAGTCTCCGTTTATAATGACAATATAATATAAACTTTTTATTGTACCTTTCAAGTTGGAAACATTTTATAAAACATAGTTGTGTTTAAATTTATACAAAAAAATTTAAATAAATTTCAGTTTGTATGAAATTAATACCCATTTTATTTAAGTTTATTTTAAATTCTGACAAATCTTTTTATAAAGTTTAAATTATAATATTATATCTTGAATTTTTTAACTTTTTATTATGCGGCAAAATTTATTAAACAATTATTGATATTCATAAGATATTATTAATTTTATATTTAATATAAGCTTATAAATATTACAATTAACTGTGAAAAATCCTTGTTATTTTGCTATGGCCGAATTTGCGCTCTCACGCTCGTTAATTGGCTTTTAAGGCCAACTCTAGAAATCAATATGAGTAGAATTCAGAGTTTATTTTATTTTGTTGGGTATTTTTGGACTCTTTCTTAAAAGAAACATGCTATAAAAACTTGAATTTTATTTTTTGCCTGATATTCATAACTTTGTCTACTTGTGCCGCTTAACCGATTTCACAGCGTTGATGTTAAATAATTTTTGAAATTTAATGTATGCTATATTATGGATAAGTTGTTTGTTCTATAGCATAGGTATCATTGTTTTAAATAAATTAGTTGCATTTAGGCAGAAAACTCACCGCTTCAATCTTTGCAGCGAATGAATGTTGAGCCTAACAACCAAATTGAAATTTTTTAGCGTATTATATAATTTTATTTATAATTTTTGTTAAATAATTAAATAAATACTTTTAATTTTTATTAGTTGTGCATGCATGTTGTACTTTTTCAATTTTAGCCGCCTTGTTTTGGTCAAATGAGCCGGAAGACAAATGTATGTTAATAATGTTTGCCTTAATTTTATTGGGCATAAAGCACAGCGCTTACCGATGAAGGCGATTCGTTCAAAAAGCACAATACATGAGCTACATCTTTAAATCGGCACACTTCGCCGGACTACGTAACCAAACTTGAAATATTATTTACATTATTTAAATCCACAGATGTAAATAATTGAAATTAATTACTTTTAAGAAAATCACATTGATTTTATTTAATATTAATTTTGTTAAATGTCGTTTTATAATTCGTCCAAGACATTCAAAAATGTACTCCGGCGTATAAAATTTTTCAAATAATTTAAGTTGAGTCTAAAATTCGGCGAATTTCCTTATCCACCTTGTTCAGTTTATATCAATGGTCACGTTGCTGTTGTATGTCGTTGATGAAAAATTACCTGCCCGTCTAAAATTTTAATTACAAATTCTTAACCAATTGTTTTCAACATTCAAGGATGAATTCATCCAGTTATTACAGAATCAAATAACAGATTAATTTGGGCTCCGTTATACTTTTATGTTTCGGACATTTAATTATCATATTTGCACGCGGAACTTCGACTGGGTCTTACTGTGCCGCGGCTTATAATTTCCATATTGTTAACAGATTAATAATACAAATAAATATTAAAAATTATATATATATACTCCAGTGATCCGCGAAAGATGATAATGTGACACGATAAAACACTCTGGCGTAAAATGATATTTAAATTAAAAAAATTATTCTTGGAATTAGCATAAAAGTAAAAACCATACAGAATGAAAAAATCAGAACAATCTAATAATTTATTAAATCGAAAATTGAATATAACTGAAACAGTTGCAAAAAAATATATATTTGTTTATTCATCTGAAAATTTTGTTAAATATTGTGTCGGATCGTTAATTCTTTGATTTTTTGGTCAAAACTTTTTACTATTTTCTTTTACAATATAAATTAGTTTTTACCGGCCTATTTTAGCAAACGTCATTCTTTTGAAATTAATACTGTAGCAACTTAAAGCTGGTTCGAAGCAAATTCTTATTACATTTTCAAAATAAAATATAACACTTTCCTGTAGTTAAAAAATAATAAAAAAACTCATGTTAAGATTTTTGCAAAAAATATTTATTGGTCATTTTTCCAAAAAAATTTTAAAAGTATAATGAGACCGAAAATATATTCTTAAATCATGTTTTTCTACAAAAATTTCAAAACTGTTTTAATTTAAAATTCTTTAATTATCATATTTCAATTTAATGATAAAAATTTGCTTCAAAAAGACAAATTTCTTCGTGGATAATAAAATGATTTTCTTGATTATATATATTAAAAATTTTTTATAATTTATTTAATAGCCTTGGCCCTCATTTAATTATTTATTTTTACAATTTTTTATTGTAAAATAAATTTTTATATTAGGATTGCTTTTGTTTTTAGTATATTTGAAATTATAGTTTGAATTAAAATAAGTGTCAAAAGCCATTTAAATATTCCTTCTTTAAATAAATTAACTTTTATGTCTTAAAATTTAGGATTTTATTTTTTTCTTATAATTTATGGGTTCTAGCGTCTTTTTTACAATATTTATATGCGTACAAATTTGCCATAAATTTATTTTCATCTTTTAATAAAATTTTCAGAAATTAAACTAAAACAATTTTTAGATGGGGTCATGTTCAAATTGCTCTCGCTACCCTGACTCTCTCCTTTAGCACACTATTTGTTCAGAAATAAAATTTTCAAACAGTAAACTAAAACAATTTTATATGGGGTGCGTTCATGTTCAAATTACTCTCGCCGCCTGACTCTCTCTTTTTAGCACACTATTTCTTCAAAAATAAAATTTTCAGAAATTAAACTAAAACAATTTTTAGATGGGGTGCGTTCATATCCAATTTACTCTCACCGCCTCACTCTCTCTTGCTCAATAAAATAAAATTAACTTTTTGTCGGTAATTATAGTAATTAATGTTTAGACTCCTTTTTAATGCCCTTTCCTTTTATTATTTTTGCAGAAATATTGTAAAATTTTCTGGAATGTCATTTACGTATTCTTAGTTAACTTTTGCAATTTATTTAATAGTGAGTGCCCTTTTAAAATATTTGTTCAAGCCGTTGAGCATAATTAGTTTAGCAATATCGCATTCAATGCCAAGAATTAAATCGTTGTTTTCAATGTTGAAGTCTCTCTAATAAGCAAGATTAAGGATGAAGGAGACTAAAAATAAAATTTGGGTAATTGAAATAATGAAATCCTACAAAAGGCAACAAAATGAGTATTTTATATCTGAATGTTTATACTCTATGGCTTGGGTAGCCTATTTATTGGGTAAAACTTTTTTTTGTTGTACTAATTTTTTATTTTTTAATGACATAGTATTTTTAATTTAGTGAAACATGCATTGCAACACATTTTTGCTTCCGCTCTATGTCGTGTGGGTTTACAAATGTAAAAAAGTAATTAAAATTACAAATGTGTAATTATCATAACTTGCAGTATTAATTGCGTAAAGCTGGCTTTTGCGCTGTTTTATAAAAATTAAAATTTACAGCATACACCTATATTTGTTTATTGATAAACATTTTAACATATAATTTACTTATTGTTTTTTATGCTTGCAGCTTTCTAATATTCCATATTCTAATTAATAAATTTTTCTCATTGCACTTGGTCAGAATTACGCATTTAAATAAATTAAACATTTTTTTTTAATATTTAGGATGATATAAATTTTTTTTGATTAAAATTCTTGTTTAATAAAGTATTTTCATAAATGAAGTAAATCCTGATTTTTTGCAGGTTTTGACAAAAAAAATTTCCAAATGTTTTTGCTTTCGTCGTTATTTTAAATAATCTTTTTTGATTTAGTATTTTATCGTTAAATTTTTAAATATTTTTACAAACAACATCTACTTTCTTGCTAAACACGCACCATGCGAGCATTAAAGATTATGATCGGATATGGATATTTTCTGAATTTTTCTTTTTTTTACAGTGTAGTTTTAATCACCAAACTGGCAGTCACAGAATGTTAATTTATATTACTATATATGTTTATTAGTTTTTATGGTGTCATTTCTTTGAATATTTATATGCTGTGCAATCGCAGTAATTTAGCATATTCGACTTTTCAATTCTCACCCGCGTCGCTTCCGGCTCTTTTCCCAATTTATATTTTGTCCTCCTTTATTTCGAGTTTGCTCTTGTTTGTAAATTGTTTTATTCAAATAGGTGTAAAATTTTTTAAAAAAACATTATAACATTTTTATCATTGTTTTTTTTAATCTTGAATTGGTTTAGTAATTCGTTTTTTATTAAATAGGTCTATTCGATGTTGAAAATGTTAAATTTTTGCTCTATGTATGAAATTGTAATAATTAATAGTTATTTTCTCTAAGTATAGTTCAATTTATATTTGATGTTTTTTTAATTATTTTTAAAATCAAAGATCTATTTTAAGCTTTTAATAAGTAATTTTTTTAACTTTGTTTAGGTATTTTTACAATATATTGTCACTTTAACTTATCTCAGCAAAACACACAAATTTTTTTAAATTTATGCAGAAGATTTCTTTTCTCGTATAAATCCTCAGCGACTAGTAATTGAATTTATTAATAAAATTAGGTGATTTTTTATTAATATGTTATAATTTTTATATTTAGGTAAGATTTTATATTTTACTTAATTAAGCTGTGCTATGGCTATCCTGTCACATTAATTAAGTGTTTTTCTTTAATTGTAATTTTTTTTTTTGTGTTTCACGCAAAATTGATCTTTATAATATGGTCCTTTACACCCAAACAAAAGAAATTTAAATAGACAACATTATAAATCAATTTTAATTTAACAAAATAAGAATATTTTTTAATTTAAAATTGTGATGAGTTGATTGTTTATTTTATATTTGTGCCGGTTTTAATTTCATTACATGGTTTGTTTTCCTATTAAAACATCGTTATTACATTTGTAATTTGGGATAAGTCTAAAATAGGCAAGACGCTTATTTGTTAGTACTTTTTATTGGAGTTTCATTTGCAACTTTAATTTGGGTATATTTTGCTTTCCATTCAAATATATTTTAATATATTGCTTTAAGATTTGGTGATTTGGTTTTATTATAGAATGTTACTAATATGTCAATAAATTAATCCATTGTATTTAAAGTAGAATATCAATTAATTTTACTTTATGTTAAAATTTTCAATAATATATTTAAAATATAATATTTATATAGCAATATTTGATTCAAACTGTTTTCACGAGGCCTCGGTTGCATCCTTTCGCTTGTACTTGCCTTGCACTTCTGATTCGCTAAAAACGGTCGTTTCGACACTTGCTACAATTGAAGAAATTTTCAAACTAAATTTATTAAATTACGATTTTTTTTTGCCTGTGCGGTGGCTGGGTCGTTCACGGCAGACGCATTCTTTTGTTTATAAAATTGTGTACGCAACATATGACCCCATAATTAATCAGATTTCTTTTTCACGCAACCTTCATGGCTTGAAAAAGCAATTTAATCCTTAGTTGGTTTCAACATCGTTTATTTTGGTTGTTTATTATTTTTATATTTCATATTCATTGTTTTATTGGCTTTAGTTATTTATTGTTACCTTATTTATTTGATTTCTAAATATTTATTTAATTTCACTTTATTTTTCAAGATTCCGTATTTTCGATGTTAATCTCTATATTGCTTTTTAATTGGTTAATGGAAAACTTAGCTTTTTGTAATTTTTTTCTTATCAATTGTTTGCATACATTATGTATTTGCAAAAGTTTTCGAGTTAGCTCGTCATCATCTATATGCCGTTCGGTTTTTCATCTAAATTACCCTCTTTATTTGGGTGAAATGCATTGCATTTAAAGGAATATACGTTGTAAATTTTGCATTTTGCTTTAAATGCCTTTAAAACTTAACTCGGCTTATAAGAAGGTATTAAAATATTTTAAATATATATTTGTTTATTCATCTGAAAATTTTGTTAAATATTGTGTCGGTCGTTAATTCTTTGATTTTTTTGTTCAAACTTTTAATCATTTTCTTTTACAATATAAATTAGTTTTTAAAATTTAGTACCGGCCTCCCCGACCCTGGCCTTTTTTCTAGTGCAACCGCGGGAACAAATACTCTTTTTCTCGCCGATATGAAAGGCTACAGCGACAATTGACCTATCAAAGTATTCCACTCAGATAGGAGTATGCATATAGAAAAATCAGAATTGAATTGCTTTAAAAAACTTGTACGGAGCCAAATCAAAAAGTGTCCTTTTTTATGATACGACCTAGTAAAACATGAATATGGAGTTGTCCAATGGTGTGTACAAATAAATTTAATAAAATTCTAAAAGTTATAATAGACATCTATTTTATTCGGCAATTACACCCGAAATTATGCGATTTTTAATCATTTAGCTTGACTTACACTGGTAAAAATAATGAACTAGCATAAAGAGTTATACAATAAAAAAATGAAAAGGAACAATTATTGTAAAAAATATCAAATCAATATGAAAACTCATTTAAAATACTAGGGGCAATAATGAACTTAAATATAAATAAAATGTCAATTTAAACAAAAATAAAATTGATATTTTAAAAGAATAAAAAAATAATTGAATCAAGATTTAAATACTATATAATATTTTCACAACATTTTGTGAAAAACAAGAAAAAATTAAACTGAAAATGTAAGCCAAAGAGCGAATTCCCCATTTCAAACACAATAAATTCTCGACATACCTAAATTAATAAGGGATCTAATATAATTATTTACGATAACAATACAAAAAAAATTTACTTTGTTCTGAGATATTATGAAAATAAATCTTATTTATTAATTCCAACTTATGCCAGCTTAAAAAACTCTATTTACAAATAAGTTATAATTTGCAGGTCAATACTGAAAAATGTAAATTACACTTTACGAATTATTTTAACTCAAAGTTTTTTCAATGAAAGGTATCACACTAACCAAATTTTCGAAATTGAAGCTGGGACAGATGCGTTGCGGAGGAGACAACTCTTTTGTTATGTATTATATATGTTGAATGATTGATAAAAAAGTATAAGTGGTCTAAGAATTACAAGACAGAAGTCCGGTACCAATGAAACAAATGTATTATTGAAGTCTTACAACTTTTTCATTATAATTTAATATTTCGTATTTCATATATTTAATTAATACATTCAAATTTTATTTGTTAAGGATGTTGTAAATTTAAAAAGTCTAATTGTTTACAGGTTTTAAATTTAATTATTTGTATGCATATTTTTGTTATTTATGCGAAGTTACATCTCCTCATTTCCCTATACCCTTGCCAGTCGCATGGATATCATTTTTTACTTTTCGTATGCATTTGGTTCTTACTTTTTGATTTGTTTTTTGTTGATATTTGATTTCCATTTTGTTGTCACTTCTTTATTTTATTCATTGTGCGATGGATATTATTCATGTCATTCCGTTTTTGTGACTTCACATTTTTTCGAGACTTCGACCCAGAATTTCTGAGGTAATTAATAAAACGATCGTTTATAAATATTTTATTTATAAAATCTATTTTGAGCTATTTTACTCAATTAGAGTAAAACTTTACTGTTTAGCCATGCGTTGCATCTCATTTTCCATGAGTCGCATTTTCATTAACAATAAAGTTTTTGTAACAAAATTAAAAACTGAAAAAATTGTGGGTGAGTAATATATATGTTTGAATTAATTATCGACCGCATCCGCCCGTTCCGTGTCCGCCGTGCTTTTGATTTTAAATTGATAATTTGTCATTTATTTTTAAGATCAATTGTTTTTTAATAGTTTAATAAACGTTAATTATCAAATACTTAAATTTTATCAATTTTTTGTTCGCAGTAAATTAATTAACATTTTATTTGACATAAAACTTCAGCGCTGCTATTTTCGATAGCAAAATAGCAAAAAATCAAGGAAACTATATAATTCATTATTATTTATAGGCAAATTATTAAAATTGGCATACTTTTCAATTCAAATTCGAAAATTTGGAAGCGACTGATAAAATCGTGCAAAACATCCATTTATTTATACATTTTTTAATTTATTTTATTCTTAATAAAAAGAATGAAATGGAATTAAAAACCCACTTTTGTAATTTATTTTTGTAAAATATTTCATTTAGATTTTATATTGAGCTTTATGAAGCTTACATAAAAAAAAATATTTGTCCTTTTGATGCTTTAATCCGCTTTGAGTTTTATTTATTATTTTTTCTGAATTTAATTAAACAATCATTTTTCTGTTTGAATTATAACAAAATAGATTTATTCGAACATATTATTTGTTTATACATGTTTTTTTTTATTTTATCATTTTTCCCCGACGAAAGTAATCGCATTTATTTGCGTTAACAAATTAGGATTAATTTATTTTTTAATATGTTTATTTACTAATTACTGATAAAAATTTGCTCAGTATAAGAAAGGATTAATGCCCAATATCTTTTTTCTTGACCCTGAAGAGTCCTTGTACTTACATTATTTAAATTACTAATAATTTTTAATAATATTGGACAAAAGCAGAAAAAACATTTAGATTTTGGTCAAAATTGAAATTGAATAATTCGTTATATGCATAATTCATGTCGAGCCGCTCTCTTTCATTGCACAGGGGTTACAAATTTTCTCCGTGAGCTTGCTCACCCTCCAATAATAATACAGTTCGTAAATCTGTTTTTTAATATTCTTTTTGCCATTTGTTATTTTATAATGTTGGATCATTTTTTCACCATAATTATTTGGTAACTATGTTTTTCTTAAATTTTTAGCGGACTTTACAGTAGGGTTTTCGTCCCCGACCCCGACTTTTTTGAATTTTTCGGGGGTTTGGCTGGGAAAAACCCCGAACTTTTTTGGTCGGGGACGAAAACCCCGCCCCGACTTTTCCCGCCCGAGGGGTCGGGGCTCAACCCTACTTTACAGAACCGACTCCAAAGTTGTCAGAATGTTGAGGCATGCTGGTCCGTCCGTCAATGTTTGTGGGGTTTTACCAAATTCTAGTGCTGACAAATGTTCATTCTATTTAACGTTTCCTGTAAATTTAAATCTTTTACTTTCGTAAAATAGTGATAAAACCACACTTTCATTGTATAAACTTTTAGCATATTCTTTGTTTGCTATAATTCTATATGGGCAATATATATAATATAAAATTTTCCTTGTTTAAGTATCCCTCACAATTGCCTGAAGCTCGATTTTTGTTTATTCTTTCCTGTTAGAGTTATTTTTATGTTTAAAAAAGGGTGAGTTGTATCTATTGCAGTAAATAAAAATCTCCATCATGGCTTGTATGTTGTAGTTGTTTATTTTGATACAAATTTTCTGTAGATTTAGATGCTTTTTATCATAATTTTTTTTTGACTTAAATTAGGATCACAAAATATATTGACTTGATATTTTGTTATGCTCAAAATAATTTTTCGGATGCTGGCTCACCATTTTTGGTATTAAAAAACCTGAATTGTGACAAATATAATGAAATATTTACAGTATAGTACACCAAATTTCATTTGGGCAGCCATTAAATATATTAATAATAATTTTTAATTTTACCGAAATATTAATAATTCGTTTGAATTGGCTTTTGTAAAGCGCCGTGTAACTATTTTTTTTTTTATTCCGATTACGAATCATTTTTGCGAGCTACTACGTTTTTTAACATTATTTGAAATTATTTTGTTTACAGCCATTGGAAAATTTTAACTTTTGAGAAATTGGCAGCCTCGTAATGATTCTATTTAGGGTTGAGTTTATTGTTTTGCTAGGCGTTTTGTTGGCGCTAGGAGAATTGCGCACTGGAGAATTGCGCACCGGCAGTTTTCGGAGAATTGCGCACCGCGTATCAAATAACATAAGTTCAGACAATTTTGTATAAAAAATTTTTTCAAAAAATTTTGACCCGTGGTGCGCAATCCTCCGTGTTAGTGCGCAATTTTTAGTGCGCAATTCTCCTCTTTTTTTTGCTGGTGCGCAATTCCCCACGGTGCGCAATCCTCCGTGCGCAATCTCCAGTGCGCAATTCTCCGTACCCCGTTTTGTTTATTATGATTTTATTTTTTAATTCCAAATTGGGTACCAAAGAATATTATAATATATTAAGCGCATTAATGTTCGCTTAGCGATTTTCCGAGAATGAAGAAGCTTTGGTTAGAATGCTGGTCAAAGTCTTGAGCGATTATAATTGTATATTTTTTACCTTATTTTAATTTAATTTTAAATAAACTTATTATTTTTTAATTTACCAAATAACAACTATTCAACACACTGTAAGATTACCGCACAAGATTAAGAACATTTAATTTTGGTTTAAGTTTTGATTCCAGATTATTGTTCTTGAGTTTTACATTTTTATTTTAAAGCCATAATATTTTATTAATGTTTTAGATGAAAATTGTGATTTTCTTATAGTTCATAACAAATTGGAGTTACCAGATCGTCCAGATCTTGCATGTGGTGCGCTGGAACGTGCATCAAATTCTTAATTTTTAATTTTTTCAATAATAGTTTTTGACAAACCAAAAAACTAAAGCATTTTTTCCCAAATCAACAAGCTCTTGAAAATGTTGATCATAAATCTCTATTGGTACAATATGAAAACACACTCAAAATATTTAAATTTAAAGAAAAATATTTTTTATGCAAAAAATAAGAAAGTATTGTTGTATGCACGGGTTAATTATATAAGGTTAAACTTTTAAAAGGATATTTTAAACAACGATGCCAGGGTGTCGGTGCATGAAGCCGAACATAGCAACTGCTACCGTACGACTCTAAATTACACAAAGCCAATTATGCCCGATTCTATCGCTCCACAATTCTCCATGATAATAAAATAAGTTTTAAAAAACCTAGGAAAATAATTAGTTGAATTAAAATAAATTTGTTATTAACCAGTTTAAAAAAATTTAACAAAAAAAAACTTAAGTTATTGAAATTTAAAACCAGGAAAAATATTATTCTTGAGAGAACTAGCCCTTGATAAAGAATCTTCCCATCTTGACAATTAATGAAATATCGGAAGCGGGCCTCTTGATCACCACCGTTGATTAAGCCTTCTATTTTAACATTTAAAATTTCATGTATGTTTATCACTATCTGCTTTTGTTGCCAGTTTGCCCGGAGTTGGCAAAAATCGACAAACCATATTTATTAATAAAATAAAACAATAGTTAATTTGTTAGTAAATGTCTAATTTAATAATAAATACAGATAAAAATGTATTTCAAATCTTTGACAAATATGAAAAATAAAAATAAAAAGACCATACTTGAAATTTGAATTAATTTTAACCCCGCATGCCAATGCATTCGCCAAATCTGAACTTTTCGTTTAAATAAATTATTACAAATTTCTATATAATGAATAAGTTGAAAGAATTAAGAAAACGTTAATACAAAATCATAATAAATGATCAAAATTTTACAAATAGTTTAAAATATTTAAATAAAATTGGAAACATTCTGTTATTTGTAAATTGTCATTTAACTGCAATTTAAAAAAAGTTTGTAAAATTAAAGTTCATTTTATATTAATAAAAATAAATAAAACTAAATAAATGACAACATAATTCGATTTATTAAAAAATAAGGCATTATTTTTATAAGTTCAAAAGCGCTGTGTTTACCTTCGCCTTTTATCGCATATCAATTTTGACGTGAGCGCGCGTGGCACGCTGCAAGTATGAGGTCGAGATGGTTTCATAATAATTAGAAAGCAATTTTCTAAACTTGTGAAACAAATTATTTAGTACAAAATAAGATAAATAGCAAAATAAACAATTCTTCATACAAATTAAAGCATAAAAATACATAAAATATCAAATTAAACATTTTATTAAATATTTAACTGACACAAAACACGACCTTTTTGCGTCCGCAAAAAAAATATCTAACTTCACCAATTACCACAAAATATTTGTCTTATATGTATTTTGAAATGAATTCAGAAAGAGCCAAAATATGATCAGAATGTATTACTTAAACTTTAGTAAAATTATTTATTTGTGTGAATATAACAATGTCATTTATTAATGCAATCTATAATGAAATAATAAAAACTGCAAAAACTAACGATGGTTTTATAGCAAATTTATGGAAAGAAAGTAAATATTTTTCATACATTATATCTTGCTTTTTAAACATTTAATTTATAAATTATTCTATATACTATTGATTTAAATATTTTGATTAATTTTTTAAATTTATTGTAAGGAATAAAACCATGTTAAACCTTTTTTTAACTATGCCACAGACATTTTTTACTAATCTGCACACAAAAGGTCCGTATAAATGAGAAAAGAATTAAAATACAAGGTGAAAAATTGCAGAATTAAGTATTACGTAATACCTTAATTAAAACAAACAGATTAACATCCTTTTTATGTTTAAATTAAACAAATTTTATGAATAACACAAGAAATAATACGTTATTTGTTGATTTATCTAAAATGCTTCTAATTGAATAAGAAATTAAAAACTGCAAACTACAATAATACTATTCCAGATATTTTTAAAAATTTATAATAATTGGTTATTGAAAAAAATCGTTTTCATCCAGCCTATCAAGAGCTGTAACGGTACCAGGCGGGTTGCTCAATATAAAATGAAAAATATTTTAATATTTTGTTAGACTTATATTACGTAAAATTGAATTTTTATCTTAAAATTGAAAGAAGAATATTGATTTAGATATCTTTTAAAATAAAATTGCAATATGCATCTATGATATTATGGTTAACAAGGTTTGAAATAATGCGATGCTATTAGTTTATTGTATAAAAAATAATAAAAGTGACCAATCAATTAATGATTATGATGAATCATCAGGCTGTTATTAGATATTTTATTGCATTGTGAACTTTTAAATAAACAAATTATTATATTTTTTAAGTTTGGTTTCAGGATTATTCTTTTCAAAGTGATGAATTACCTTCGTTCAACAAGCCACATTCAAATCGACGCCAAACGAATAGATTTCGCACTGAATCGGTCGTACTGAAGCAAATGACGGATTGCGAAATGAATATAAAATTTGCAAATTGGAAACTAGTGTTGGAAGAAATAAAGACCAGAGCACTCACTGACTATATTACAGGTTATTAAAACAATAACTTTGCAATTAGACTTAACATTTCTTTGACTTACCAATAAACTCTTATAAAATTAAACTAATCTCAATTAAAAAATAAACGATGACAAAAAGTAATAAAAGGAATTAATTATCTCCTCACAGTATAAAAGACGCGCAATTGAATATTTGATTGTTTATCAAGTATCTCATTAGAAT
Organism: Globodera ellingtonae; assembly: GCA_001723225.1. Classification (NCBI taxonomy): domain Eukaryota; kingdom Metazoa; phylum Nematoda; class Chromadorea; order Rhabditida; family Heteroderidae; genus Globodera; species Globodera ellingtonae. Next base: position 29,483 of record MEIZ01000103.1, on the reverse strand, counting down.
TACGTAAAAATTTACCCTATTTTATAAAAAAATTTAAAAAAACAATAGACACTTGGCACAACTAATGTAAAATTGAGCAGTCAAAAAAACGAACTGAAAGTGCGAAGTAAACAAGAAAAATAAGATTTTTTATTTGAAATTATAAAAAACCCGTCTAGAGAAAATGTTATTAAAAAACTTTGTTAAATAAGCAAATAGCTTATAAATAATATGGATTATTAAATCTTTTCAAATACGAATTAAAAAGTTAGCATGTAAAAGAAATTTATATTCAAAAAATCAAAATATTGTTGATGGGCTTGATAAATATAATAAACCGACACTTTTCCTGAAATTTCAAACCTTTTTAAAAGCTTGTGACATAACCATTCAAGCATTGCATCTCCTCAACGTCGGTGAGGTTTATTTTCTCGCTAATTTTATTTCGAATGGAAAGCTTCCAATTAACAAAGAATATAAAAATCTCAGTTGATTTTACGTCTTGCACATTACTGCCTGATTTTTCGTTCTATTACAATATATATTTAAATTTAAAGACATTATTCTGTATATGTCCGTGTAAAAAAAAAATTCAGCACCGATCAAAATAGCCATGCATTACAAATGTTTAAATTGATTGAGCAATTGTTAACAAAGAATACTAAAATAATCAAAATAAATTTTCACTACTTTAAGTTTCCTACTTTATTTTCAGAGCTTTGGTGTTAAAATAGAAGATTCTGTTAAATGTTACCTTGGACATCCCAATTAAAAAGAATACATCCTTGTCTTGCTTTATATAATTCACTTTTTATTTTATTACCATTGTAGGATTTTGTCACCATATAAATATTTCAAGATTTTGCATGAATACATTTTTTGTTATTATATCTCTTTTGTGTTTAGAAAAAATTTGTTTATTTTTATCGATAAAGATTTTTTGCAAAACATGAGTGCCTTGGTAAAACAAAGTCCGTGTAGCACAACGCCTATTATTCTTTCTGTTTTAATTTTCGGAGAACTTTAAGTAACAATTATTTATTAATATCCCGATATTTTTCGTTATAAAAACATATATTTGTGTCTTAAATAAAATGAATTGCATCAAGTTATTTTTCTGAAATCAAATGAAACCAAAGTTGAATAGAATTATAACAAAAAAAAAGTATAAAGATAAGAAATTAAATAAATGACACTTTAATTTGAAATTTGAATTTACGAAATATGCCCTTAATTTAAAGCAAAAAATCCTAATATCCAATATAAACTGATTAATAAACGAATAAATCGTATTTAATTCGACCTACATTATATTTAATTAAAAAATCGAAGTATTCATATTGGAATAACCAACAGAAACTTTAAATTATTGATATAAAATTCTTATGTTAACTTGAGTCCTAAAACGTTCCGCAGCAAAAATTAAATTAACATTGGTTTACGATAAAAATGAATGAATGGGTTTAAAAAAAAATTTATTATGTAAAAAGTTCTGTTAACTTTTAAATAAAAGGTTTTATATTGACAAAAATGTAAAGGTTCATTAATAACAATTCAAAAAAGAGTGTATTAATATAAAACATAACAATTATACGTATTTTTAAGCTGCATTTCTTTTGAAATAAAATTCAATTCAAAGATCCAAATCTTAATTGTTTAAATATTTTAAATTAAGAAAAGCTAAACAAATACAAACGAATAAATTATAAACTAAATTTTAAAAATAATAATTACGAATTATTCGAACATTTGCCGTTGATTAAAGTTTAACTCAAATATTAATAAAATATTTCATGTATCCAAAGAGTGCTCCAATAAATTTTCTGAGGAGACAGTAAAATGGTTTAAAATAAAGTTGGTTGGCTTTTGGTTTGATATTAAATTGGCATTTTATCTCAAGGCCGAAAAAGAGCAGATTTGCACAGAAAGGGACGCTACCTCGTTGGAAAAGGACGGGAATGACTTTATTATAGAAGATATAAAAAATATTACATGAATAGAACACGAATAAAATAATATCAATAAAGAACCTTATTTACCAAACGAATTATGATTTTACTAATATAAATATTTTCAAAAATTTTTAAAATTGGAAATATAACTGACAATCTAGGCATAAGAGCGATTACGTTTCAAGCCGGCATAAAATAAACTAATAAGATTAAGAAATCAAAAAATTTAAAGTTATTTATAAATAAAAAATGAATATACACATATTTACTATAAAGTGTAAATTTAATGATTAATGACTTAATTTAAATGTTTGGTAAATTCTACCATAAATTACAATCATTATAAAAATAATGCAGTTTAAATTTTTATTATGAAAAAACCATTGTAATTTGCTTATAAATAATTAAGCATTAAGTACATAGTCTGATGATATAAACAAAGACTTACGACTTAAAATATAACTTCTTTTGTCAAACTAATAAATCTATGTAAATGCTAGTTCTTAAACTGCCAATAAATTTATTTCCTGCTAGTTATTCTCAAAGCCGATTTATTAAAATTAAATCATAAATGTAAAGTTTACGATTAAGATGAATGCGGCATTCAGCTGTAATGCTTAGAAAAAAAGAAGATAAAATTTACCAAATGTCTCAAAGTTTCTATTGACACCGGGTAAAACAATGACGCTGTGCGAGGGATTTTTGCAGAATAAATAAATAAGGCAGTAGATAACCAAACAATAAAAAATAAATAAATATTAATCCGATTAACATAATGCCCCACATCTATAATGTTAAGTATTTAATTGCAAAATGACATAAACGTGCAAATTTTTTTAATTGTTTAAAAGACTTATAAACTAATACAGCCTTCAATTCGTACAACGAAAAGTCGTAAAGAGTTGAATATAATTTAAAATTTAAATGTTACTTGAAAAGTACAAAATAAAAATTTAATTTTAACATTGTCGTGGCATCGAGGGGGCCTAAAATGGGGCCTACAACACTGACCGTCGCCATAGGAATGATTATTAAGCAAACACGGAACAATTCTAGTCAAAAATTAAACAATAAAAATATTTAATGATGGTTAAATAAAGTTATTTCATTTTCATTGTTTTGCATCTCAATGGAATTATTATTAATAAACTCAATTTTTTAGTTAACTAATATACAATCATCAAATAAAAATTTATTCTAATTACAAATAATTGTATTATTCTAATAAGACATTATAAAGACTTGTATCTTTTATTTCTTATTAAATCAATTAGAAAATTAAATAATATATTAAAATATTAAAGCAACCCCCCATAGCAAAATGCTAATTCTAAAAAATTGTAAAGGTTCAAATAAAAAAAAAGTAACTAACTAATAATACGATTAAAGCATTACATGTATAAATTTGCAAAGGGCTTCTGAAGCCGATTTATTAGAATTAATCATAAATGTAAGTACGATTAAGATGAATGCGGCACTCAGCGGTAATGTTTATAAAAAACATAAAACGTGTCAAATGCCTCAAAGTTTCTATTGACATAACGACCGGGTCTACAAGAACTCGCGCAAAAGGGCATACATATTGTTGAGGAGGACATTTTTAATAAAAGTAAATATATGGCACCGCAATAAAGATTTAATGAAAATTGCATTTGTCTGAAAAAAATTATTGATTTATTATTGCCTCTACGGTTAAAAATTCAACTGGAATTCATGAATTTTAAGCAAAACTAAAAAGCAAGATTAATGATTTTTTCACAAATCAAACAAATATTTAATTAAATTTAAAAAATTAACAAGCAAGTCAAAATAACTATAATAAAGGACATTTACAAGAACGTATAAATAAAACAAAAAATAAATGCATATCAAGGATATAAAATAAAATTTTAAAGTTAGTTATAAATAAAAAATAAATATATAAATATTTACTATAAAGTGTAAATTTAATGATTAATGACTTAATTTAAATGTTTGGTAAATTCTATTTTTTAAATAAAAATTGCACTTGTCTTAAAAAATAGTTAAATTATAAGACATACTTTAAAATGTGCCCATGAATCAAATTATGTCAAAAAAGAAACAATTAATTTGGAAAGAATTGGTGAAAGGAAATCATAAAGAAGAAGCTACCACAAACACATCGATAAATTAATGCAAACTTTAAAATAATAAATAAATAGTTCTTTAAATTAAAAAACTTCCAAACGTACTGCAGAAATAAATAAATAAATTTAATACTATATTTCAACAAAGTACTCAAGAATTTAAAGATCTGCCAAAGCTAATATGAGTAGTAGTTAAAAATAAAAAGTTTACAACAAAAATCATTATGACGAAGACGACATTTATGTATCTGCAAAATATGAATGTTTTATTTCAAAATAAATTTTAAACCAGTTTTTTGGTATCAAAATGTTGAAATTTTCGTAATCGATATTTTGTAAAAATGAAGGTTGATATTATATCTATAAAGCGGGTAAGGATAGCTATTATCAAACAAAATATTAAGCAAATCTTACATCTAAAGCAAAGTTAAATTCCTATAAATAAAATTTAAAAAATATTAAATTTACAATTAGCAATACCTGTAGAAAATCCAAGTTTATAAAAGCCATTTTTAATGTTTGTTTGGTATTTATCGAACATAGGCGTAATCTAGCATCTGATAAATCAGTGAATACTGAAAAAAGCCGCTTGCAATTAATTTGACACGTTGGCATTTAGCTAATATTAATTTTATCGTATGAAGATTATATGAATAAAATACCCATATTAAAACAACCCTCTAAAGTTATCAATTAAAACATGCATTTAAATTAGGAATATTTTAGGGTTGCTACAATAATTGTTGCTGTTATCGCTACCATTATTAACATCGACTTCAAACTTAAAAATAAGAAACGAATAGTTAGCAACAAAATTAAACAATGCCAAACAGTTGAAATATAAAAAAAAAGTAATAAGTTTACTTCAGCAACTAAGCGGTATTTATGTAAAATATCTTTAAAATCTAATTTTTTTAAATTTTTCTGTGCAATAAAATAATTAAGATTTGTAATTTGTCATTGATTAATTTAATGTTGAACTTTAGAAAATAACCGAATGATTTAACTTCAGATGCCTTTTGCGCAAATTTTGTTTCAAATGTGGTTTTATAACATTTTAAAATCAAACATATATTTTTGGAAAAGACAACATAGAAAAAGAGACAATGTAAAAACATTGCAAGCAAAAATTATTATAAAAATTAGATGAATATCAAACAAATCTAATAAAGACAATAGAATTTTAAGATAAATACCATGCGAATTTTACTGTTATCGCGATTTGAAAATTTAATATCGTTGGAATTTTTGTGATTAAAATGAATACATACTTGATTTGTTTTTATATATTTGCCATATTAAAATAAAATTTATACTTATTTCTTAGCAACAATAATTAATATTTTAAAAAGCCAAAGAAACGGCAGTCTAAAATTTAACAAATTAAYTGAATACAAATGGTTTGTTTAACAACTAATATTAGTAAATTAATCTAGTTAAACGTCAAGAACTAATGTTTTATTTGAATTGAATGTGAAAAATTTCTTATTGGGTTTATCCAAAGATTTACAATTTCGTAAAAATTTTAACAAAACTTAAAATTACCAACTTTGGGCTACGACCGATAGATTCTCGCGCGTACTTGTTTCCATCCATGAGTATGAACTTAACAGTTTTCTGATGTGGATTAATGCTTTTAAACCAAAATATTTAAAAAGCGTTAAAACTTATAACGTTAAATGGTCATGGAAACGACAACAACACAAGTTTTAACATTATTTATTTATCCGATCCTCAATAATAATTTATTAATTTTTTCATCACGGCTACAAGCTCCCGCATGCGCCGGATTTTTTGTCCAAAACCCAATTCAAATCAAGGAAGTTGACTAATATAGAGCAAAAAAAAACAAATGAATATTTTTTTATTAAAACCATAAATTTATTAATTTTCAAAATCTCTAGATCTTTTTTAACAAATTATATAATGTTAAAAAGCAAATAACAAATCCTTAAACAACAAAAAAGAAGGGTCTATTTAAATAAAACTACTTTTAATCAATATAAAAACCATATTATTAATAGAAGATAAAATGATTTACCGAATAAATTTTAAAGGCCTTTACTTACATTATATTTTCAAACAGATACAAAAATTAATTAATCAATTAAGAAATTTAGATGCAACACAAACACTAAAATTACTTACAAATTATACCCTCAACTATTAAAAACAGAAAAATATCAGTATTAAATATACTACATACAATGTAATCCGCGTTAAAAACCGCTGGCGAATTCATTTATAAGTTTCAAATTAAATTAAAAAGCATCTTAAACTGTTAGCTTTATTTTAAAATTATTTATCCCTATATATTCTTCAAAATTAATTTTAATTTTAAGTAAAATCAAAATAATATCAAATGTATTGCAAACTAATTCGCAAAACACAAAAATTGACTATTTAAACAAGCCTCATGTTCTTATAATTGTAAATGGTGACTAATATAAGATTGTTGATATTTTTTTTGATCAATCTTTATTTAATTAATGCAATTTTTCCCATTTGAACAAATGCCAATTTTATAAGATAAAATTAAAAAATGGATTATTATATGATATTGAAACAAACATGCAAAAGCTAATCATGTATTAATATATCAAAATTTAAAAAATTGCATCAAAATTAAAATAAATAAATACACAAATTTAATAAGTTTTATTTATATAAACGGGGGAATTAAAAAGTTATTTGAAGGCAAAATAATTATAATAGAAAATTGGGTTTATTAAATGATAAAATGTTTTGACAAGACCAAGCAATAAACGTTACTTAACTATGAACAAAAAAGATTGAGGTGCCCCGCACATTCCTGATCTTGATTTTGCTTGGATGCAGATAAGCATAGTAAATCCCGAGTAATATCAAATTGCTTATAAATTTATTGTTAAATAAACAAGTAACAAATAACTTGATTTATATAAACTCGAAACATCGTTTAGTAAGATTTGCTAGTATTTTAGGCACTCCCGATGGACTGGAGCATCGAACAAAAAGTGTTCAAGAAATAAAAATGAAAATTCAAATTTGCCGCGATTTGTTTGATTTTATATCGGTCCAAAAGATCAAAGGGTTATGCGCGCTGTTATGTTGGTCCTAACCTGGGCTTTTACACCCAGAAATGTAAACAATTCAAAAGCGATTACTTGGCCTGATTTCCAGATTAAAATTAAATTATTACCCAAAAACACAATAATAAAAATTGTATTTATTTTACTTTTGTTTATAATACAATAAAATAATTTGCATCTATTCATAAAAGTACCAAAATTAACTAAACAACATTCATGTTCATACACAATTAAATATTTTAAATTTATATTAAACATTGAGAATGCAATTATTAAAATATATAAACCCCATAAGAATGAATTGCTTTGTAAGGAAAAGCAGAAAATAGATTAAATAAAATATTGAATTAAAAGCAAAAGCGATGAAAAGCAGTAATAATTTAATAACATTAGCATAAATTTTTGAAATTCTAAAATAAAAATACAAAAAATTATTAACGGAGTTCACCCTCCGATAGGCTTGTTGAACAGCTCCGCGTCCAACATTTTTAAAGCATTCATTACTCAACAAAAAATTGAAATACTGCCATTTAAAAAGGATTGTACAAATAATAAATTATTTTTTTTAAATTAAAACTAACAAAAATGGTTACAATAATATTTTTATTTTTTTAATCAATTAAAAATAACTCTTTAATGGCAAGACAATTAATTTATGAAACCGATTTGTGTTCTACCTAAATAATATTGTTTAGGCATTAATCTTTAGTTCAAAAATAATTAGTTTATAATAAATGATTTATAAAAACACCAAAATATTAAATTTTATCTCAAATTAAAGTGAACAACGAATAATACGGTGAATGCATTTATTTTATTGAAAACACGTACAATTTCTGATAAAACGTGAAACAAAAAACCTCACTATCAGATTAAGAATTAATATAATTAAATCACTTATTTATAAACTATAAAATTTTCAAAATGAAAACAATAAATTACGCAAATGGTAAAATATTTGATGAACTTCCTGTTTAAAACAATTTCTCTCCATCAATGCCAAATTTAATACTAATCCATGAGTTTTTCAAATGTATCAAATAAACAAGCGTTAAAAATATTTTTTTTTATCTATTTTTTGGCTATACGCATTCTTAAGATGATTTTTACATTACAAAGTATTTTGAAAAAAAAAATTGTTTAACGAAGTAGTTGCCCAGTTTTTCTTGCGGAGGAATATAAGCGCCTTAATAAATCCCAGTTTATTTTTGTTTTGATATAGAATTAAATCCAATAATTCGTATGTGAATTTTAGCTTTTTTCACAAAATTCGTTGAAATCTGTAGATTTGCAAATTATAAAATGTCATTCAGCAAAAATTTGCCAAATCAACAACGAAAACCCTGGTCATTTGCGTCAAATACAGACAAAGCTTATTGTAACCGTGGCCATGGAGTTCACAAAGACCCGATCCGAGGCAGTTGCTAAAAACTCCCAATATTTTTTTAAATTATTTTATTTTTTGAAATAAGATTGTTTTAACGATGTAAAATTAACTAAATAAAGTATCAAAAATTTTAAATAAGTGCGAAAACGCTTGAATTTGTTGACAATAAAAAACAAAGCGTTAACACAATGAAAACCAGGTTATAAACAGCTAAACGAATAACCCCTTAAAAATTATACTATTTTAAAATAAAAAGAAAAAAACTTTAAATACAAACAAATCTATTGATTAACTTCTGAGTGTAATATGTAAGTCAATCAAAAAGCACATTTTTTATATAGAGGATAATTAATTTAAGAAAAAATTTAAATATAATAAGCTTTGAATCTTATCAAAATTATTATTAAAAATACAAATTTAATTCAATAAACTAAAATAAACAAAAGTTTAACTTGAACCACTTTAAACCAATAAAGACAAGGTGAATTAAGTCAATTATTTAAAAAAAAGAAATAAACAATAAGTTTTGTAATTCGTTTAAATGGCATAAAATAATCGGAATCTTTGTCGCGATTAGATATCGTGGGTTTTGCTAACAACTGGTTGGAATAGAAATTTGACACGAAAGTTCAGACTGGAAAAAATAACAAAGAAACACATTTAAATAATTAATTATAATACCAAGCGCAAAGGAAAAAAGTTAAACCAAAAATATACTTATTATTCTTAATTATGTTCTCTTAAGACACCTCCATCCAACGAAAAAAACAATATATTTATTTTAAAAAATGATTGGTCCTCATCATTTCTGCATGTTTTAACAGCTGCAAAGAATTAAAAAATTTCCCGATTCAAATTATTAAATTTCGATCTATGGGATTTATTTACAGTATACTTGAAATTTAACAACTTTTTTTAATGAAGGGTGAAAAAATTAGAACTCGACAAGTTTCTCCAATGCTTAAGGGTTTTTGTAAATAATTCAGTTGCTTAAAGTTAGCTTAATTTTTATAGTTATTTTTTTTTCTTTTATTCTTTTTATTTATTTTTATTCTTTTTTGTGCTGGTCGCGATAATTGGTCAAATAATTTTGTTGTAATTTAAAAATATGATGCATTGTTTTGGTATAATTATTTATGATAATTATCAGATTAACTCTTAACTTAAAAATTATACAGCGAAAGTCGATATTTTAAAATTCTTTTTTTGAGAAATTAATTATGAAATTGAAAAAATTAACAATAGTATCCAATGTATTATTAATTAAATATAAACAAATGTTTTAAATTGCTATTGAGTCGAGCATTAGAAATCTTTTTGCTACAAAGATAATTAAAGGCTCCGGCATGCAAATTAATAATATTAAGGTAATAATTTGCTGTATATTTACAACACTAAATGCGGCAAGGACAAATCCCAGACCTATTCGAGGAACGTCAACAAAACATGAACAACATAACCGCTTTATGTATAGAGGCACAACTCAACACGTCAAAATTAATGAACAAACTTTTCGACTTTTTTGTGGAAGAAGAATAATGTATTTGTAAATAAATTAAATAAACATAAGGCTGGTGTTTAATATTAAAATAATCAGAATTATAATTTACAACTAAGGACAGCAACCTCAATAAACTGCACCTAATAAACTAATTCACTAAATCCATGCTAGTTTATTCTATAAATAAACAACAATACGCATCAAATTAATTAAAAGATAAAAATACGTTTATGCAATTTCCGACGAATTATTTATGTTTAACTAAATAATAATACAAATTTGTAACAGAAAAAGAATAAACAAAAGCCGAGCTTCTTGCAATTGCGAAGGATTCCATAACAAAGTGTGGACTGTCGAGCACAAGGGTATTTTATACTAAACTAAAACAATGCTTTAGAATAAAATAATATCTAAAACAATGCTTTAGAATAAAATAATATGACTAAATAATGCTAACACGAAAACAAGGCTTAAGCATAAAGTTTATAAACATAAAAGAATAAATTAATTATGGTGGAGGCGCGTGTATCTTAGCTATTAACTCTGGAATACACGGAAGCTAAAAAGAAAAAGAACAACCAAATTAATTCAAAAACATTAGAAAAATGAAATTTCTATTCCTATAAATTACCTACAAAATAAATACATCCAATTTACATACTCGTCGAAAAATAAACAATTACAAAAAAATTAAACATAATATAATGTAAAAATTACACATTGTCGTCTACGCAAAAATGGCCAATTCCTGGGAAAAGACCTTTTTAAATGTTCAAATCAAACAATAATTAAGTTAACAAAGTTGTAATTCAATTTTATATATTTTTAGAATCACCGACTCAATTAAGGGAGGACAACACAAATTGCGATTAACAAGTTTAGCAAAAGATTCTGTGTCAACGTTTTAAAAAGTGTTTTAAGGCATTACATGACGACAGAAAACGGCCAACAATATTACTCCAAACGGATGACATGTATTATAAGTAAATAAAATTTAAAACAAATTTATTCCCTAACCGAATTTTTTACATAATGTTCGTATAGCGTTTAAGGCTAATATGTTTATTTTTTTATGAAAACTAAATCTTAAAAAAGTGCGGCAGACAACATGGGMAAAGTAATGTCACACAGCAAGGCTACGGCATCGCTACATAAAAATATCTTTATTTATTTTATCGATAATTTAATGAACCATTGCCTCCGTGTGACGATAATCACAAGAATCTATGGTTGTTTTCGGATCGTATCTCAAAAGTCAGATTGGAAATGAAATTGGAGAAGTGAAGGCGATTGGTGAAGTGAAAGCAGAACTGCGTGGAATCAAGACGGAACTTTTTGGTGTGAAGATGGATCTTCATGATGTTAAATCTAAAGTGGACGCAACTTTGGCGTCTTAATTTGAACGAATAGAACTTTTAATAACAGAGCTAAGCGAAATAAAATTTGATGCAAAATATTAAAATTTAATAGAATTGTTAAATGACTAAAGAATTTAATTTTTAATAGTTACAAAAACAAAATTTGTAAAAATAGTATAATCAGCAATAAAAATAAAATAAAGATAATGCAGCACCCGTCTCGCAGCTGGTGCCATCTTGCCATCTCATCTCACCCTCAACAGAATGGCTAAATACGCAATCTTGCCGTACCTGTTTATCATATCATTATTGCATCTTTACCATAAACTAGTTAAAATTATGTAAAATGAAAAAAAAATTAAATCAAAAAATCGTCAGCATTAATCAATGGCAAAAAACTTTTAACTTTGTTGTGAGTATTTTGCCAATTTGCCACCATCATTCAAAAATGTAAACTCCCGTAAAAAGTCTACTGACCGTTTCGCAGTCGCCAAGAAAGGGGACAAATATATCGGGAAACAAAATTAATTACAAAACTACAAGCCTTTTTTAATAAATAATAAAAAATTGATTTAAAAAGATTAGACTCAAATAAAATAAAACACTTAAACGAACAAAACGAAGAATTTTCACCAAATTCTTCAATGTCATAAACAAATGGTGAACGAGTTAAATTATTGAAATTACTTGAGCAACAATAGCTAAAATGCTTAAATTTAAACAAAAATTTAAAAACTCTAAAAACATTAAATAACTGTGAAAAGTATGACTGGAGAACGAAAGGGGCAGAACAAAAAGTGTGAGAGAGTGTGTCAGCAGAAAACATTACTCTAACAGTCTGCTCAACACATCCAAATATTATCTAAACCTGATAAATTAATCAAAATGACGATGTTTGAGTATAAATAAAAAAAATCGTTTCCTTCTGCTTCTGTACCAGTTTATTATTATCATTAGATTTTTAACGGTGTTTTATCCGTACTTAATGAAACAATCAAATCGATTTATTTTTGTTAAATGCCAATCGCTTAAACATTTTAAGATAAACTACTTAAATGTATGTAAAACACAGATACAAGCTCAAAATTTCAAACAACAGCAAGATTATAAACAATGTGTTCACAAATAATGTTAATTTTTCTCAAAGATTAAACTTGATAAAATAGTAAATTTGAATAAAACTAAATTTTTTTTTTGTTTGTTTTTTTGTAAACTGAGCAAATTTATTGCGCTTTTTCCTTCAGTTTTAATGCCACCGCTCGACCCACCAATCAGTAGCCGTAACACCATCACGATGGAGATGTACTTTTCACTTAAATATAATTAATTTTTGTAACCAGATTTATTTAGCAGAGATTCGGCAACCTAGCTATGGCTATCTAATTCTCATTATTTAATTAAACTATTAAGCATAATTTATTAAGGGTTGCTGAAATTACTTCAAATAAAAAGAAGATCGGATGGATCCGATGGCTTCAAAAACTTATTCGTTGAAAATTTTATAATTTTATTAATATTTATTACTTTATATATAAATTTATTAATAATAATAAATTAATTTTTTCCAAACTGTTTTTAATCGCAACAAATTTATTTGTATAAAAGTAATAGTATAGTAGTTTTATGCATAAATTCTGAAAGATAATTTTGTTTAATATTTGAAATAGCTATTAGTTAATTTATAGCTTCATTAATGATGGACATAAGAAATTGATTTTATCAAGCAATTACTCGCGAAGCTTTCGATTTTTTTGGTTTTTGAAAATTAAATAGGTTTTATTCACCATTAAACTATCCTTCCTTGTATAGAGCATGCGGTTGTGTCAAGAAATAAAATAAGTTGTCGCTGTTCACCTTGAAGACATTACTTGTTTTTAATCATGTTAGTTTGTAATTAAATTAATGGAATTCAATTTGTGATTTGGTAAAGAAATCATTTTTTAAAAATATATTTGAAATAATAAGAATTTATAAATAGTTTTACTATAATACATTCATGCGTTAATGCCGTTCTTTAAGGTGAGGTGCTGACCGAGGCGGTAATTCCTTTTCCAAGTGCTGGTGTTAAGACGGGATCTCGTTGTCTTTAAGTGCTGGACAGCAGTTCATCATCGACTAATTAAATTCTTTAATTGTCTACAAATGTTTTTGGGTTTTGTTAAATTATAATAATGTTCAAGGTTTAATTGGCATCATAGTAAGTTTGTAATCAACACAGCAAAATTAAACAAATTTGTTGAGGAATTAAATAGGAATATTGAACAAAAATCTGCAACTCTAAATTAACAGAATAAAACGGCGTAAATTTTATTCGCTGTGTTATTTTAATTTTAGCAATGGTTTCTTTGGGAGATATGACTTTTATATTTTAACAAAATCATCGTATCTTTTTGGTTAAAAATTTGTTTTTAATTCATTTTAATATTTAGTATTTTTAATAATTCTATAAAAACAGAATATTATATTATTTTTAACTAAATTAAAGGTAGGGAGATTATCGAGGAAGCTTTTCATTGGTCATTTGTCGTTTTTAATGTTTTCCATACATGGATAATTCAACGAAAAAAATTATTGAGCATAGTCTATATATGTTTATTGTATTTGTTTTTTTTATACACGATTGGCAGATTTAGGTCGCATGGTATTATGTTTTCACCTTTATATTATTTCCGGTATTGTATATTCTAAATTGTTAAATTGGGCAATCGTTTTTTTGACAGTTTGAGTCGTTTGTTGTCTAAAATATTTTAATTATATTAATTTTATTAATATGGGTTTAATTTACGGCCTCGAACGTTTTCTTAATAAGTTCATCTGCATCTAGGAAGTATTTTTAATTTAGAGGTGTTGCCTTTGAATTTTTATGAATTTATTTATGAGGTAATAATTTTTTTTCATAATCTTACAAAATTTATAAATATTCATCCAAATTTATTATTAATGAAAAAAATTTATTGAAATAGTTTCAAGAAATTAATTAGACACTCTTTTTTCAACCCTTTTATATTAAAAAATTTTACAGTTCACTTTTATTTGATTAAATGAATGTTCCTTTTATAGTCGTAAATTTTAATCATTATAAATTACTTTTATTCAGATGATTTTAGATTATCCTTTATAATTTAATTGTACAAAATTATTTGTATTAACTTCATTTTTATATTAGTTTTATTATATTTGTTAAAATCTAAATTTAGAATTTTTTTTACATTTTTTTCAAACTATATTTAATTATCAGGGTAAGTAATTGATTGAACCACATTGATTATTAATCCTCATCATTAAACTGTTCATAATTCATGTCTTCCACCCAAAGAGATAATGCTTTAATTTTCACAAAATATTGTGTTTTAAAATGTTTTTATTTGCTAAAATTTATAGTTTTAGACTGAAAATTTATTATGTTTAGTAATAATTTATAGTTTCAAATTCAGAATCTAGCTATTTTTACCCAATCATTTTGTTTATTAATTTTTTATTAAGCAAAATAATTTTGAATTAATTCTTGATGTTAAAAACTCGTTGTTTTGTTAAATTGATTTAAATTATATTTCATCAATTTAGCTTTTAAAGTTGCCCTTCTGAAATGTATTTTATAATTGGCTGTGCCTGGACAGACATAATTTTCTGTTTTGGCCGGTGGCTTTGCTTTGGGTATAAAATTATTATCTAGAAATTTTTTCCAAATTGTTTATTTTATTATATATATTTTTTACTCATAATGCATTTTTTGGATTTAAATTTTGTTGATTAAGCTACTGACATTAAATTAAATACAAAGGATGCATTGTGATAAATCTTTTTTTCTCGCATTGTTCGTTTATGATATTACGCTCACAAACCAATTTAATAAACAATTTTAATTTTCAAGTTGATTCATTTTTTAAGTTTTTATTATTCTTGCTTTTAATTCTTGATTTATAAATTATATTTTATAATAGTTCATTTTTATTCATTGTTTGAATTGCAAAGCAAATTGGATTTTGTGTGTGTAAGCGCGCACGGAGCATAGCAAATGCATCTCAAAACATTCAAACGAATAATATTCAATCAGTTCTGTAGAAAACATTTTAAATCATTTCATGCAAAACGAAAAAAAATTCCGAATATACGTCGAAATATTATTTAAAAAAAGACACTAAAATTTATACAAAATATTAATAATGATAACTAGGGCCCGGATTTTTATGTTATAACATATTTTTTTCGTGGATTCCTTACCATGAGAGAAGCCCAAAAATAGTATTTGTTTTGAAAAATTTTTGAATTAGGGTGACTTTTTAGCACATATCAAAACATATTTTGGGGGTATTTTTTAGCACATATTTACTGACATATTTTAAGCTTTTTCAGAGTTTTAGCACATATTTCGCCATTTTTCAAAAATTCCTTAACAAAAATGCAATAAAAACGAAAAATACACCCCTAAGGATCGACTTTTTAAAAATTTTCAAAAAATGCACCCCTAAAAATTGACTTTTTCTTGGACCAAAAATCCACCCACAAAGATCGACATTTTCCCAAAAATTTTTTACTTTTGATATTTTTTATAAAATTTTTAAAACATGTGAAAAATAGTATATTTACAACTGTAGGAGCAAAATTAATAAAGAAAAATGAATTTTGAAAGTTTTTATGCATAAACTGACTAGATTTTGGCCATTTTTGTCACATATTTTAGCACATATTTTGGCATTTTTTGGGATTTTTAGCACATATTTTGGCATTTTTTAGCACATAAAAACATACATATTTTGGGGTTTTTAGCACCTATAAATCCGGGCCCTAATTAGCACAAAAATAATATATAATAGTAAATCTTTCTAGAGATTCTAGAATGGACGACTTATTATGATAAAACTGAAATAATATTCAACTTTTCTATTTTGCACATTAAATAAGGTGATGAATAATAATTCTTTGGTATTTTAATGCAATACAAAATTTAAATAATATTAAACAATTAATCCATTAAACTTCACAAAACAAATTTTAAACATTTATTTTCTGTTTAATAACTTTTTCCCAGATTGCGAATTGCATGCAGTCCATTGAAACGTTAATTTGGGCAATTAACGCAATTCCGCCCCACATTACTGGCTAATAATTTGTTCATATAACAACCAAAAAATTATAACATATTAAAAATAAAAAAAAGTCAACAAAAAACGTAATTATTCTGTATATCCAATAATTGTGAAAAAAATAACATACGGTATATTAATTAAAAACGGAGAGCTATTAAAGCAATTTTTTATATTGCATTTTTATTTAAAATCTGCTTATTGATATATCAACGTAAAACTTTATTAATTATTTCATAATAAAGTGCTGGGCGCTCGTGCGGAGGTTATTGTTAGCACTGCTTTTTAAGCACAAAAAATAAAAAATATATTAAAACAAAAAAAAAATTTGACAAGAGATTTGGCCCTTGGTGGGAAACAGCCTGCCACGAAACAGGGCATAGCTTAACATCTTGGCTACATGTTAATTTGATTAAATCTTTAGAAAAAAATAATAAGAATACTCTAATTTTTGATTGCAGTTTTTAAAGCAACCAATGAAAACAACTTTAAAACTTAAACCCTATGCCAAAATTTAAAAAAAACACATTATGATATTCTAATTAAGTATGTTAACATTAATTTATTCGAATAAAATTAAACGATGTTAATATTGAATAAATAATTTTTTTTAAACAAGGGCACGCATCTGCTGGCTGGAGTGAGTTTTTCCCTAATGCGAAGGAAATATATATTATCTGACTAATAACTTAAAATATAGTTTTTCTTTAATTACGTCTATAAAAAACTTGATGATAAATCTAAAGTATTTACAAGCGAATTCCAAAAGCATAACAACTCATCATACTTAATAGTATTCTATATCTGACTTTTATAAAAATACCATAAATTTTGGACACGGTGCTCCTGCTAATCTTTTAAATATAACTTAATTACTTATTAAAATAAGATATATACTTTGTTAATATAAGAAATAATAAATTTCAGAATTATAATCACTGGGTAATTTCATGTTTCGTTCTTGAAAATATTACTATTTACTTACATGTATGTCTTTGGCAAAATAAACAAAAAAACATACTTTAAAAGGTAAGTAACCAAAAAATACTTGCATTTCTAATAAACTCGCGTGGTTATATATTTTTAAAATACAAACAACATTAAATGTAAAATGAGCACAATAGCCAGCCTTTAAAATACCAATCCATCAATTAAGAAACATAATGTCAAAGAAGTCAACAAAAAAACGTAATTATTTCTGTATATCCAATGATTGTGAAAAAAATAACATACGGTATATTAATTAAAAACGGAGATCTATTAAAGCAAATTTTTGATATTGCATTTAATTATTTACAATCTGCTTAATTATTTCGTAAAAAATTATTTTTAATTATTAAACACACTAATATTCTAAAAATTATATTATAATAAATTTTTGTCTAAATCAAATTAGTAAAATTGAAACCATTTTAAAATAAATTTTTAATAAACATATTACGACAAAGCCTCGCTTATTTAATTATCAAAGAAACTATTCTAAAACCTAAAAACATTAAAAAAAATTTTTAATAAAAATAAAAATAAAACCAAAAATAATAAAAATAAATTTTGCCTTTAAGGTGGCTAAACGTATAATAAAAAAAAAAAAGTATAAGTAAATAATTCACTAACGGGTCTTAAAAAAATTGAATCTTTGAACATTTATAAAACTCCATTTTTTTATATTTACGCACAAAAAGTTGTTAAATAAAAAATCAATAAAATAAGAGCTAATACAAAATTGCATTTCCATACGCGCGAATAATTAACGAATTAGCTTATAACACAACACATAATTAAAATAAAAAATTGAATTTTTAGAAAAATGAACATGCATTGACGAATTAAATTAATAAATGCCTTATATTTTAAGATATTATATATTTATTTATTTATTTCACGCACTAAAAAATGGCACGCTATAATAAACAATAAGCCAGAAGACATCAACCTATTCATAGCTTATCTTTAAGTATTTTAATTTTTATTAATATCATTATGCGGAGATAATTTGAGATCTCTTCTCATAACTCTTATTAACAATTAGATAAAAAATGCATAGCTAAGGTCTCAGCCATAATTATGACGGGCTTTTTTAACTTATTTATTCATTTTACAAAAATTAATAAAAACATAATATTTATTGTGTGATAATAGAAGTCTAGCATTTTTTAACCCCAAAATCGGGCAGAAAAAATGGAAATCTCCCGCATTTGGGATGGATTTATTAAAGTGTCCCAGACGTATGCTAAATATTATACAATACGTCGCAATGCTAATCTGGAGCATTTGCAGGAATATGAAAAATGATAAAAATTTCTAAAAAATTGTGTTTTAAAAAATAATATTTTCAAAAATCAATTAATATATAAAGTACCAAAATTTATTAGCAGCACTGCTATTAGAGGATATGATAGATCATACCTTGAAAAAAGATTGAAGGATTTAAATATTGTAAATATTTTTATATTTTACTCAAATGAGCGAGAGAATGTGACGAAAAAAATTCCAAAATTATGGTTAAACACTAACGGAATAATATAAAAGGAAATTGATCGGTTTTATGTGAATATAATAAATGTTGACAAAATTGTCGACTGATCATTAATGGGCCACCTAGGCCTCCCTTTTCCCGTCCGACTATTTAAAGAAGATCCCTACTTCATTTTTTTTAATGTATTTTATTAAATGACTATGTATAATGTTTAATCAAAAAAGACAAATTAATTAAATAGATATTTTAGTCAAAAAAAGGCAGCATCGGCTTGACAAGTGTGTGGGACAACGACAGTGACAGTGACAGTGTCAGTGACAGTGAAAGTGACAGTGTGTCTAAAGAAGCAGTGCCGGTAGCCGGTACCCCAAAAGAAGTGATGTTCTCCGGACGCTTAGCGTTCAACATATGCGGAATTGCACTGTGCGCATTAAAGAAAATTAATTTTAAAAAATCAACAATTAACAAGTTAAAAGATACAATAAAATTAGAAATAAAAACATTGTTTTTTATGTAAATATTTATAGTCATCCTTTAATAACCCTTTATT
Source organism: Globodera ellingtonae (assembly GCA_001723225.1). Classification (NCBI taxonomy): domain Eukaryota; kingdom Metazoa; phylum Nematoda; class Chromadorea; order Rhabditida; family Heteroderidae; genus Globodera; species Globodera ellingtonae. The sequence goes on along the minus strand of MEIZ01000103.1, from coordinate 10,017 downwards.
TTTATTATGTAGAATACGTACTGGCGAATAATTACAAAATAAATAAAAACTATAACCTATGAAAAACGATAATAGATTTTCGGCAAATACATACCACAAACTGGAAGAATCTATTAAATAATCGGAATTTGATAATCGGTACCATAAGTAAAATCATAAAAATTCCCGCACTTCATAATCACAACAATTTATTAATACATACGGTTAATAAAAGATAAATGAAAATCATATTAACTTTTTACAGAAATCGCAAATAATCCCATCTTAAGATAATAATCAAATTTTTAAGTGAATTTTACCTTTTTATAAGCCATGTAATAAAAAAATTCGGATAAATCATTCATCATTACACTGATCCAATTACTCTACTGCTAGAAAACACTGCTTGGAAAACAAAAAAACGGGACAGGACCCCATAATACATTAAAAAAATTAATAATTTTCAATATTAAAAAATAAAATGACATGATTAAATATTATATCATCATAAATTAGTGTATTCATATCAATATTTAAAAAAAACTGTTACATAATGAAAAATAGTAAAAAAGATTTATGCCCTTCAATAAATACAAATAAATAAGTGAATATAAAATGTTTGCCAAATATTGAAAGCCGATAAAATCAAAAGCATGCATTAAACAATATGGCATAAAAAAAATAATCAAATTCGCTTTGAAAAAGAGAAAAAATTAAAAAAATCGGTCATATTATTTATGAAAAAGCATCCTTTCAACATCAGCTTAAACAATTTAGAAAAGGAACAGTTTTATTATTAGCCCAATTTTGAAATTAGCTAATTTTTTAGTTTTGAGTTAAAATTGAAACAAAAAAAATTTATAAATTAATTCTACTACATTTTGCTTTAAAATGCTCTAAATAGAAAAATAATAAGAATAGTTAGATGTGTATCGTTGCTTATAAAGCTTAAAAAACAATAAATTAATTAAAATACTTTGAAAAATAATGATTAAGTCATATATTTAAAAAGAGAATTACAGACCAAAGTTAACAGTTTCCTTAAAATATTAATAATGAGTTTGACGACAGTGCAAGGTATTATGGTGTAACACACATGAATGAAATTAAATTGATTATAATATTTTGCGTACAATTCAAGATATCAATATAACGTAAAATATGGCTAAATTGAACCATGAAAATACCTTCTGTTTATGTAACCCAAAAATTATAATAAGAACCACAAAAAACAAGACTTAAAATGATTTTGATTAGTTATTCAACAAATAATTTTATGGTTTGGATTTATTTTCTGAATTATGTTTAAAATTTTTGTTTTTGTGGTTTAGCTCAATTTTAATCGGTCAAATTAAACAGTATAATAATATAAAGGATTATATAAAACGATAAAAATGGAGAGTTGAAATTAAGTACAATTGCTAGCTTGCAAACACAAAAGTCAGGTGCTGCTTGTCAAAATAAAAATATTAACGAATCAAAGGGAGGAGAATTAAAATGTTTAAAACCTAAACTTTAATGATGCAATAACCGAATTATTGCGTTTAAATAATTTTTATATTCGTCAAAAGAGTAGTAAAATAAACTTCTATAATTATAATCAATAGTGATTTTGAATAGCATGAAGCAACACTAACCGCTAATGATCTCTGTTTTTTTATTTATCACTGCCGCTGGGTTAAATTTGGCTTGCAGAATTAATTAAAATAAATTAAATAATAATAAAGATGCGTATGAAAAAAATTGGCAATAAAATAACATACACCATGCCTGCCAACAAGCTTTGCATACAAAGCTAAGACCGTAATACACCAATAAAAAATCAACAAAAATCCCGAAAAAAGAAAAACAGCGGCGAAACATTTAAATCAAAAACCAGTACGCCGGAAGATCGGTACGTAAAAGCCCAAAATGACCAAAAAAACACACAAATTAAATCATTTGGATATAATCATATCTCCGCCAACATTCGATTCGTTCATTTTTTGGGCATAATATTCCTTCACATTTTCAAGCATTTTTCCAAACGTTATTGCCAAAGTTTGTGCCTGTTCTGTGAGCTTTAGGAGCGGTATGCTCAAATAATATTCTTCAATTCCCCTCCAAACTCCCTTAGAGCTTTCCCATATTTCGTTAAATTCAAATTGAAGATCTTTTAATATAATTTCTTCCGAAACRATTTCTTCCATTTCAWTTTGCCYAATTTTGCAAAATTCCTTTGTTTGTTCCCACAATTCATGTCCAAAATATTTAATTTCATTGTTCTGAATTTTTGACGATAATTCMATCAGTTGTTCCTGAATTTCGATGTTTTTGATTTTGGATTTTAGCATTTCAACTTTTTCGCCATGTTGTTTAATTGTGCAAATTATTGCAAAGGCTTTTTGGTAYTTTTSTTCASCAATGTTTTTGGGATTGTTTTCCAAAAATTCAATATCTTTTCCCAATTGTTCCGTGTTAATCTCTTTTTTTGCCTTCTCCAAATTAGCCTCTTCTGTTGGAATTGCCACTTCCACCAGTGTTTTTATTTGATCAAACAATGATACCAAATTAAACGGMTGAAAGTGCTCTTTCCCTATCAATGCCTCAATTATGCTTATTTTTTCGCGATTTGTTTCCTCCGATGTAAAATGACTCAAATTATAATTCTCTTTTAAATATGACTCTTTGGAAAACTTTGCGTAGTAGGCCCAAACAATCAACAAATGTTCAACTCTTTCATAAACATCTTAAAATTGTTTTAATTTTATGTTTTCGGGCATTGTTTACACACTTACCCTTTGGTTGGTTGAACTCGAAATTTATTGCCAAGTCATAGCGCACATTATTCAAAAATATAATTTTTGCTTCTTCATCATCACTAAAAATATTAAAATTGAAGAAATTTCAAATTTTACTTAAAATCTAAGAGAAACTTGCAATTTTTTGCAGTTTTCCTCCACATCCTTTTGAACATATTGTTGATTTTCTTTGTCTTGCGAATTGAAGTGCAATTCCGGGTCAATCCCTTTATTACTCATCATTTTCATGAGACTTTCCGAAAAATTTTGGAAAACCTTGCATATGTACATTTTTTGTTTCTCAGGTAATGGTCATATATTTTCAAATGTAAGTTTAATACCGAATGTATTTGAAATAACAAATTCCAGAAAATTTGCGGTATTTTTTCTGTCAGAATATTTCCTATTGCTCTCAGAAGATTTGATGACTCGTATATTGAGAATTTTTGATCATTTAATTGCTTCAAAATTTGGTAATTCTCTGAAAATTTGATTTTGAAAAATTTTTATTTTGTTGAATTAATTATTTTTATTTAACAAAATCAAAGTATTTTTACTTCTAGAGAGGTTAAAAACTTTTGCTTTTCTGTATTCACTTTTGTATTTGTCGTCTTTGTATATTGCAACTCCAAAAATGGGGTTTTGACTTTCTTTTGTTTTCGTCTCAATTATTTCAATCCAATAATCAAAAATGCTAAAAACGAACATTTAATTAAAATGCTCTTAAAATAATATAAAATAATTTTTTTTWATTAAAATTCTGAAATTACCTTAATTCCGATTCTGGAAGAATGAAGCATTTCGGCACGGCAAGAAATGTTTGAATTTTGTCCTTTGGATTTTTTCGTTTTTCCTTAAGCTTTCCGTCACAATTTTTTCCGTGTACGAGCGCCTCCAGTCTTGCCGCAAGAGAAAATAATAAATTGAATAATTGTTCCTCCGAAAATTCAGAAAGTCCATTTACCAAATCGTCCATCTTTTTAAACGATTGTTCGTCCAAAGGCATTTTGAAAGGTTTTGGCACAATAATTGCTTTTAGCAAATTTCGCACATCTTTATCCGATTTTTCGCCCAAAATCGCTTTGATCGCCATTTTAAAATCAGGGTTTTTGGAGTTTTTACATTCAAATTCGTCATTTTCATTTTTTGTGACTATTTCACGGGTTGCAAATGTGTGCAATTCATACAAAAATGAGTTGGCTCCATTCAAGTCGAGTTCCAGCACTTTTTCAGCGTYATTGAATTCTCCGCCAAAATGTCCACCAATCGCTGTTATCAAATCGTAGAATTTGTCGTTTTGCTTAATTAAAATAAAAGTTATTTAATGTTTTCCATAATTACCTTTGCTTCCAAGGTGGCTGATGAAATCATCAGAATGAAGACAACAGCCATTTTGGCCGAATAAAAAAAGCACAGGTCGATCATTAAAAGCAAATCTAAAGATTATAATGAGCAAAAATATGGGTTTTTAAATCAAATGCTCACAAATCAGAATGCTTATCGCATTATTTTATTTWTAGTATAATTAATTCTACATTTTATTTTTAGACTCAAATGATTAAACATAATATGATGAATTTTAATTATTGTTTCGTCCACCATAGATGCTCGCCGAAAGTATTAAAAAATAATTTTTAGGGGTTATTTTTTAAACCGAAAAACCGGTACCCACGGTTTTGGTTAGGCCAGTTTACGACCCACGATTTTCATTTGGGTTTTGGGCCAAAAAAGCCGGATTTGGTTCGGCTAACCGACCGTGACCAACCCTAGTCAAAAATTCAAAATTTCCCGACCGACCGCGCCGGTGGCGTCGTCGGACTCAGCCCTGGAATAAATTATTGCAGGTACCGCCGTGACCAACCATTCCAAATTGATTGAATCGTTTATTTTATTTGTTTGATTTATGGCATAAATCGCGTGAAATTATTTAAAGATTAAAATTATATTATGAAAAAATCTTCAATTTTAGCCCTTAAATTGGATTATTTTTGCCCTTAAATCATACGTCTCTGTTTCCAGCACACGGACGAAAAGAAAAATTCTTTCCCATTGATTTTTTTACTTTACGTTTATTGATTATATTTCGAAATTTTAATTTTGGAAAAACGTGAACTGATTAACTGAAAAAGGAATTTATATGATTCATTTCGCTTTATTTTATTCAAGTATAATTAATTCAACTTTTATTTTGTAAATATTGGAAAGAAAAAATAATTTTAATTATCAAATATAATATGAAAAAATCTTCAATTTCAGCCCTTAAATTGGAATATTTTTGCCCTTAAATCATACGCCTCTGATCGGCATATCGATCCTATACAATTTTTTTTATAACAAAAATGTAAAAATTCTAAAAGTTTAACCAAAAATCTAAATTTTCAAAAAAAAAAGTTTAAGAAAAATGAAATAAAAACCAAAAATACACCACAAAATCGAACATTTTTGCTTAACAAAAATGCAATAACAAGCAAAAAATGCACATCTAAAATCGAATTTTTTTTTAAATCAGCCCCCCCCCCCAAAAATTCCTGGGTACGTTTTGACCGTCACAACCCTAATTTCCACTCAAATGATAAATGCTGAGCAAGCCGCCTTTATCGCCTTCTATTGGGTCAATGATGATTTTGGAGTATTGTACTGACGAGAACAGCTCCAAAATAATGATAGAATTGCATAAAATTTTTAAGCGAAAATTTGTTTTTTGTGCATATTTTGTTTGTTTAATTTTTAGATAGGAACACTGAAAAAACCTTTTTCTTTAAATTTTTACCTTTGCAATTTCTCGCCTTATAAATTATAATGTTTTTACCATCCATATTATTTTGAATAAGTAAAAAGTTAAATGGTTTAATTATTTATCTGGAATTATTTAGACTTTATTAGTCATTTTTTTACGTGTATCATTAATTCTGTTTGTAAACTTTTCTATTTCAAATTTTCAATGCATAACGTTCATTAGAGATTTTAACCAATCATGATTTTGATTTTTAAACGATAATATTTTATTCATAATTATTTAAATAATGTTAAATTGACTTTAAGGAGGAGCTTTTCAATATTATAAATAAATTATAATTTGTGTTCGTTAACTTGAGTCCCTTTAGCCGTGTTTTGTGATTCAGCATGAGCGCCCCTTGCCTAATCAGAGAGATGTTGAGAATTTTTATAAAAATGCGATTTTCTACAATTAATATTTAGTGTTTTTTAAATTTATATTGCAAAAACATTTCTCACGTCTTTGTGCAATGCATTCAGCCAGTAGGCTATTATTTTCCTCATTTCGATCGCGCATGCTATAGTTTTGTTTATATATTCATATTGATTTTATTTTTGTTTGTTAATTTTGTTGATTGTGTCTCTAACAGACATTTATTAAATTCTATTGAGTTTAGCCCGAATGCGTCCAAAGTTTTATCGAAGACGCGTGTGGTCTTGCGGATCCATTGAATCCTTGCTTTTGTTTTAATGATTAATTTAACCTTATTAAATAAGACATTATTTAGTGTTATCCGCCTCGGGCTTGTGCTAGTTAATTAATGTGTGAAGGATTAAGAACCTTTTAATTGTTAATGCGTGATTTTTATTTCATAAAAATTTTGTTGCATTTGCTTAATCCAATTTATTTATGCTTTAAAATTAAGATTATATTCGTTAATGTGTAGCGGCATTGATTTAATTCGCTAAATTTCATAGAAAAAAGAAGAACAAATAAAAATTATTTGAAATAGAAGTTGAGACGGAACTGAAATATATTTATTGTACATACCTATCTACTTACTTATACATTTTTTAATAACTTTTTAATTCATTTATAAGTCTCACAACTTAAAATAAATTTAATTAGATTTTATCTTGGCACTGTTACGTCGCTCCTGATATTCGCGTCGCTTCTTTGACTTTTTAAGATTGGAATTTATGGTTAAAAAATGAATTATAAAATTTTTTTTACAGCAAATTGTGCAAAATTGAATCGAAAAATATAGAAAGGAGGTATTTATTTTAATCAACAAATTAAGACTTTAAAAAATATTTTTATGAAATTCTATTTTGTTTTTTAAAATTATGATTTCAATTATTTTTATAAATTACCTAAAATAGCTGGCACAAAGTCATCGATTCGTTCCTGGTAATTTGATTACAAAATTATTTTTTTAGTTAATTTTAAAATTCTGATATCGCTGAGTCCCTTGCAGAGAGCCCTGAGTAGAGCTGGGGCAAATTGAATTATCAAATAGCTTTATTTATAATTGTTCTCGACAAAAGTTTAAAAAATAATTAATAATACTTTGCTTATTGCGACGTCGTTATATTTTAATAAATATTGCGTGAATATGAAAATATATTTTGTTTCGTTTAGCTTATATTTTTACAAGCCGTGTATCAATACTTTAGTTCATCCGCGACAAAAAATAAGATTTGATGCCCAAAAAAAGTACATTAAATAAAACATGGTTAATCTGCAAAAAATGTGTGCGACATATTTGTGTGAAACGTCTTTCCCCCCCCCCCCTCTTTATGTACGAAATGCCCGTGCATTAATGTGTGAAATGTGTAGACACCGATTCAAAATTTTCAATAATCGGCATAATATCAAAATGTGGCGCTTCATTCGTTGTTTTGTTTTTCAATTTTAACTATGCAAAAAACATCCCTCAGGAACCTTTAAAAATCTTTTAAATTTTGAGAGTACTTGATTTATTGAATCGAAAATCAACATGTTTGTACTAACGCAGGGTTCGTAACTAAAATTTTTCAAAATAAGGACAGTGAGGTCAAAAATAAGATTTTGCTGGCATTTTGCTTGCAAAAATAAGGACACTAAAATGTTCAAAAATGCAGTAAATTTTTTCTGAAACGTGAGTTTTTTAACCATATTTATCGACACCGACATTTTTCTCAACAATTCGGGCTTGGAAATTGCTCCCATGGATTTTCAAAAAAGCAATTTTTTGCGAATTCTGCTTTAGTAGGGGGGGGGGTCGGCGGTGCCGATAGGCGTCGCCGAGAAAATTTTTTGGAATTTTGACTCAATTTGTAATAAAAAATGGTCCAATTCGCTTCGAAATTTTCTAATTTTAAAAATTGGATCGAAATATATGCCTTTTATATACCAAAATTATTTTAGGTGAATTATTTATTGTATTCTAGATAGAAGATTTTTTTGTTATTGCAAAATAATAATAGTCAATCGATTGTTTTTCAATTGAACTTTTAATTTATAAATAAATTTTTTTATAATTGTTGTTATTTTATAAAAAAATGCAACACAAACTCAAAAAACACACTGCGAAAGTTTTATTTTATTGCATCCTATTTAAAATATCAGTGAATCACATTTCTCTTTTTATATAAATAACATCGAAATTTTAAAATTTTTATAATTTTGTAATGATTGATTTGATTAAGCTATTAATTATTTGTAATATGATTTTTTTTCAGTTACTCAAGTATAATAAATATCATTGGGGGATGAATTTTAAAATTTTGGATAAAATGTACAAGCTCAATCGCTGTCGTTTAGTTTTGATGGCTCTGTATTAATGTTTTTTTCGTTAAGCTAACATAGTCAAAATTATTTGTTAATGTACATCAAATTTCTTGCTTGTTATTAATTTGATTAGGTCCGTTTTTAAATTTAATTATTTTGTTTTTTCTAAAATTTAATTATATCATCATAGCTTTGTTGAATAAATTTTTTATTTTAATATATTGTATTTCTCTGGCTCTGGCAAAATACTGTTAAATATTCTATTAAATGTGAATTGTACACGATCAGTTTTATTTGTTATATAATTCTTTATATTTTTTTTTCACCGAAAACCCAAGCGAAATGCGTAGTCTGATTTTGCAAATATTCGCCAATTTTCTTAACAAAAATTTGGCATTACATGCTTACCGTATTTTTCCTATTAGTAACCCACTCTCTATTTGAAACCCACTCTCTAATTGTAACCCCCCCTCAAGGGGGTTTGAACAATAGTAACCCACTCTCCATTTGAAACCCCCTCTCTAATTGTAACCCCCCCCCCTCCCAAGCAGTGAACTTTTAAAATTATCTACCTACCTAAGTCCCTACATATTTTCTCTTTTTCGCCATTACTATTTACCTACGTTAAAATTGTGTTTACTAATAGAAAAATGAGTGACGAAGATTCTGAGCTAGTACACCAGCGTGATATCTCGAAAAAACGTCGCATTTTTACAATCGACGAAAAATTGGAAGTCATCGACTTCATCAAATTCCATTCAATTAAAGAAGCAAGTCGGAAGTTTAAAATAGATCGTCAGAACATCAGAGAATGGCAAAAGCAAAAGCAAAAACTGCTCTCTTTGCGGTAGATTGATTGTCATTTGTGAAAAAAATAAGATACAACTTTAGGGAATCAAAATCTGGAAAGCGACTGAGACTTGACGGTGCTGGACGGCATCTTCGCGACAAAGAGTTGATGAGCAAATGATTTATGGATCCGGACACAGCGCGCGTGTAATCAACGAGTCTCTCGCGAACAATTCAAATTCATGCTCTACAAATTGCAAACCAAGCAGATGAGAGAGAAACATTTTCAAAGTGAGCTTTTGTTGTTGGAAAAAGTTAACTGAGTTTTAAGGCAGCCGTGGTGGCTTAACAAGTTTATGCTTCGGCATAACTTACGCGTCCGATTCCTACGACTGTTTGTCAAAAGCCACCAATTGAATATGAAAAGAAACTTGTAGACTTTATTCTTTACATTCAGCGGCAGCGTCAATCAAACATTTACCACCATATTTATGCAGCAGATGAAACGGCTGTTTGGTTGGACGCTTCTGGTGGAAATGTGTAGCGGTTAAAGGAGCAAGGAGGTAAAATTAACAATATTGCATTTCTTAAACTTAAGCCAAGTACCTTTTCTAACAGGTATCAGTTCTGACAACGGGCCACGACAAACTCCGTTTGACCGTTATGTTAACGGGGAGATCGGACGGATACAAATGTCTTCCTTATGTGCTTTTGCCTCGAAAACGCCCAGATGCCGCAATCGAAGCAAAATTTAAGAACAAACTTCATCTTGTTTGGGCTTCAAGCGGCAACACACGCGCGGCACCAATGAACATTTATTTGAACTGGATTTATGAAGCGTGGGAGAGCATATCGAAGGAAAATATTTCAAAATCATTTAAAGTAACTTTCAAAAATACTCTAATAATTTTTAGTTACTTTTTTGAACATTTTATTTTTTGAAGAAATAGTTGCTAAAATGAGAGAGTTAGACGGTTAGAG
>MEIZ01000102.1:259481-279720 GCA_001723225.1 Globodera ellingtonae | reverse complement strand
CACATGTGGCAAGAAAACCTTAAATTATTTATTATTCAGCTCGGTCATTTGCTCGTTAATTACTGGCAATGTCCATGGAATTAATGTATGTTATTAGTTTGTTCAGTTTCACAAAATAAAATTCTTAAAGCAATTTTAAACCTAAAAACAAGTTATAGAGTTGAGCCTATCTAAGCATCAAAATATAAAATCGTACAATAGAACTACATAAGATAATTCTTTAAAATAAAATTTCTGAAACACACAAAATTTTTGACCATTACTAAAAAAAATAAAAGAAAAAACTCAAAAAAAAATTTAAAATAATAAAAAACTGAAACAAACCCGCGTCCACATCTGGTATAATAAAGTGAAGTAGCTTTGTAAAATATTTAAAACTCATAATTTAATTAATGATTCGCTTTGTAAAGAAAACAATTTACATACATTATCATAAGACTGACAATTTTGTAAATAAAAAAGTATATATTATGATGTAGCCTTCAATTCTGCTGCAAAAGGGCAAGAGAATATAACACATGGCTAAAAGGAGTGCAAACACAATGTTATTAAACGCTTTGACGATATGCTTCATGGTGTTTTCAAAAACACGCCAACTAATTAATTTATCAATCATAATAGAACATGATAATCTTTTTAAATGAATTTAAATAGCAAACGGATAAATATTAGTCTTTATATCGTTATAAAATAATAAATATAATTTAAAACATTTCATTTAAGCGCGCATGAAAATTTAATTTTAACAAAAGCAAAATTACCATTCTAAAAATTTTTATAACAAGTAATGATTAACTTAAAGGCGAACCTATTAATAATAATAATGCAATGAAAACATTGATTACGTACGCACATTACACTGCAAATTTTATACACTAAATTTAAGAACAGCTGTCCAAACAGATACAAAGATTCATAAACCACACAATAAACCGCAAAGGCAGATTCTGGCTTATTCAGATGAAATGAGTTCTAGGCATTTTAATAAATATAAGGTCCTCAACAATTAAGTTATTGGAAAAATAGTGCAAAATTTGAAAGCGATGATAAACTGATAATTATGAAACCAAAAATTCTTCACCCAAGCAAATTGTGGACTCATCGCGGACGCTGAGGGTTGGGTTCATTGAGGGAATAACATATATTTTATGAACAAAACATAATATTTTTTTTTGAAAAGTGAAAAAAATATTGAAATATATTAATTTTTACCGAGGGAATTTGATATTTTAACAATTTTTTACACATATTTTATTTTTACATACCGGTCTTCATTTCCTCCATAAAAAACCGCCAAGCTAATCTGTTTTAATCGAATTATAATATTTTCTAACAGCCTTAATAAGGGCCAAAACTATGAAAAAAAATCCGGTGCTACGCCCGCAAAAAAATAATAACCCCGCCGACAAAGCCTAAAAATAAAAAAATAACGATATCAAAAAACTCAATCTTCACCAATAATTATTTTAACCAGAAACAAAAAAATAATTTTTATTATGAAAAAGTAAAGATTAAAAATAGGTTTAAAAATATAAAATGATAAAAGAGGCACTGACCAACGGGGAGCCGAAGGGCTTTTCAAAAATGAGATTCGTCAAAATGTCGAAAAATGCCTGGCTAAATTTTCCGTCTAAAGAAAACATTAGCGCGGTTCTTAAAAAAAGGAGAGTTGAAATGCACTTCGATACGATGAACAAGCGGAAAATTTCCATGGGAGTTTTGCGCATAAAAAACCTGGAAGCGGTCGGACAAGTCGAGGACCCGGTTGTGCAATCCATGCCCAATGCCAACCCGTCAATAATTATTTTTGAGCAAATATCCCTTTAAACTTATTAAAAAATAGAAAATTTTTGAAAACACCAATACAAACGATATACAATACAATATAAAAATCCAATTATTAAATCAAGACTAATTTAGACAAATAAAAAATTAATATTTAAATAACGGTTTGGAATGCAAAAATATTTAACCAAGGCAATAACAAATTGATTTAATATAAAAAAATAAAGTGAAATGTAATAAAAGCCAAAGATAAAAATACTACGAATATTTTACTTGATTAGTAATTCAGCAACTATGAAGCATTAAAAATATTACATATGCCAAAAATTTAATTATAAAGTTTTATAAATAAAATTAATCTTTAATATCAAAAGATAAATGAGTTTACCAACGAATCATTGCATCGATTTTTGCGGGGGGGGGCAGCTGTGGTTTAATAGATTTTTACCACATTATTTAATAAAGTGAATGGAGTATTAGCAAAGCTTCATGACAAATCGATCAATATTGACAGCAACGCAAAAACAATTTAAATTAAATTCACAACTAATTTTGCGGTAGGTTTTATAATGTAAGAAACATAACGAAAATTTTTAGGATTCAATCCTTTTATTAATAATAGAAAGGCATTGAAGAGTGTAAAAATAATGAAAATAAGTGTCTTAAAATTTTGATAGACTTGTAAAAAGGTCAAAACATAAATTAGCAAAACAATACAAATTTGTTTCTAACAGTGAAACTTAACTTCAAATTATTAATATAAAGTGCAGTCTACATTTGAAAAAATTATAAGAAGAAAATCAGTAAATTATTAAAAAGAGCTAACCAACAGTACGGGATCGCACAATTGTTAACATTGCAATTTAACAAAAAAAATAAATATTTAACCGCAATTTTTAATTAAAAAATAGAAATTATTAAAATTTAAGAAAAAATATTATTAATGAACCATTAATTATTTCTGTATTTAATTTTAAATTATTGAATGAAAAAATGCCAACCGTTAGCTAATGATATTGCTAACAATTCTTAAGCAATATAAACCCGAATTTAATTTTGTTTAAATCGACAAATGAAATTTATGTCTGAAACAATTAAGAAATATGGTGCGTAATACACAAAGTTTTTTTCTGAATACATAACAATTAATGAAAAAAGTTATATCAATAACAATTAAATATATAAAGGCTTCTCATTACATGCATTTAAAATTTTATAAAAAATAAAGAATTAACACCTAATTTGTAACACTTCCCTGGTATCGTTGGCGTTTGTGTGGCCTTTAACCGTGGCCATATGGTTATCAAATGAATAAGTAAAGAAGTCAGATACGATTGTAATATGACAAATCTTTGTGTCATCATACGACACCGCCATCCGCGGGCTGGTTTAGTCAAAACAAAGAAAAAAATTAGATAAAAATTTATAAATAAATCTATTCTTTATTGAATGTGTGTCCGATCATCAACTAAAAAACTACATAAAATCTATAAATTAATCAACACTATATTAATATTTAAAAAACATCATTGTGTTTAAAGCAATAAAAATATTATAATTTAACCTTACTCAAAATTGTAAACGAGTCGCAAATTAAATGTAAATTTATATTCTCTGATCGGGAAAACCAGAATGGTAAACAGAAAACATAATTCGTATAATAAAAAAATATGCAAAACAAAACAAAATTAATTACTTAATAGTAGATATTTATTTAAATGAAATAAACTGTAAATAAAGCTAAATTGTTTACTTATTTATAATTTAAAATATATAAATAATCATTTTGGCTGATAACTTAATAGTAGACATTTATCTAAATAAAATTAATGTAAATAAATATAAATGTTTACTTATTTATAATTTGAAATAAATGATGAACATTTAGGCTGATATTTACACGGTAGAAAATTTATAAGGTATTAAAAAAATATTATTAAGGTTTCACTAAATAAAGTAAAGAATTTTAATTTTATAACACTAATAAAATAATGTACGAAAAAAACAGCCAGAGAATCTATTTAATGCAGTAAAAACAAATTAATAAAATAATTTAACAGAAAAAATGGCATTGAATAAATCCATTTATGAAAAGATTTAAAAAAATGTTTAAACCCCATAGCGGTTGTCCCGGAGATGAACGCGTTGAGTCGATGTGGTACACTGCTTATAGAAATATTATAATCTACTTTTATAAAAACTCATCATTCTGCAAAAGGCAGTTCGACCTCATAAATAATGACTTAACCTTAATTCACCAAAATCGATCCAAGAATCTTCAATGTTCAACAACAAAAATTTGAAACTATAACAAACGAGTACGAATTCTAGAACTTGTTTAATTGATTTTGGAATGTTTAAATAGTTCTAAAATTCTTTAAATAAACAATATTACATATTATCTAAATATAACATCATGAAAAATTAAAAAATTGGTAGTACAAAAAATTTGAATATTAAAATATTGCAAAAAACTATATAAAATTTCTTGCAATATACAAAAACAAATGGAAACATAAAATGGGTAGTACAAAATGTGAATATTAAAATATTGCAAAAAACTATCAAATTATAGCAATTTCTTGCAGTATAAAAAACAAGTGAAAAACAAAAGCTTAATTAAATTCTAAAAATGAGAAAAGTTGTAACAAAAAAAACTAAAAGAAAAATTAGGAAGGGAATGAAAAAACAAAATCAAATGTAAAAATTTCAATTGTAAATATAATATTACATTTATTTCTTTACTACAAATTTGGCTTCAACGGCTTAGATATGCCATCACATCAACATTTACCAGGAATAAACTTTTGGACCGATGCGTGCGCGCAGGACCACTTCAAACTGATAAACAGTGAGAAGAATAATGTAATAATAGAATCTTAACCAACACTTTGGGGGAAAAAATTAATAGGGTCGCAAAAACACTAAAACAATAATAAAAGCGATTAAAAGTGCTCCCATATCACTGATCAACATTTTCAAAAGATATATGAATTTTTGTAATTCCGCCGGCCATATTTCAATCAACTGGTCGAAATTAGTGGGAAAATACATTTTCCTGATGATTTAGTGGCAAGAAATGTTGTGATGAAAAAAATCACAGAATTAATATTATATATAAATTAATACATTTTCATTTTAAAAAATTGTCGTTGGAAAAAAACATTGTATAAGGAGACCGAAGAAATTTGCTTTTACCCAACTTATTATGTAAAAGGATAGCATAATTAATAGAAAAAATAATATTAAATCTAATTTTAAAAAGAAATCATTATGGAATATGACTAATTCTAAATGCTCTACCCCTTTAAATCCAAGATTTAACATAAAACATTGAATATATTAAGCATTGTTTGAATGAGCATTGTCAATATTATTGGCTTTTTATACAAATGAAAATATAAAGATTGCGATGGCTGAGTTTGCGGAAGTATATTTATTATATTTTTGATAATCAAAACAAATATATTTTACTTTTCTCTATGAATGACTAGATTTATAATTTTTAGAAACAAATAAATGCTAACTATGAATGATCTCAGTAAACATTAAAATCATTTTTAAGCATCCGTTCACTCCAGCACCAATGAGCCGGACCACTCAACATCCAAAAAGGTTCTGGCAAGACGACGAAAAAATTTTAACAAAAGAATCAGCAACAGCAGCAGCAGAAACTCTTCCAAATCGTGTTATATAAAACTAAATGCAATAGAAAATTGGCAACAACAAAAACCGATCAAAATAAATTCGATGGTACTTGGCGTGGACATATTCAACCTCAACTGTCGCATTCTGCGAATAAAATCTATGAAAAAAATATATTTAACTTCAAATAATAAAAATAAATAAAACAATTACAAATACAAAACAATCCTTTAAAATAAACATATTTAAAAAACAATTAAGTTCGAATTGAAGTTTATGTGAATAAATGGACAGAATCAAACCCCCCTCGAGGGGGAGTTACAATTAGAGAGGGGTTTCAAATGGAGAGTGGGTTACTATTTTGAGTTCGGGATTTAAAATTGGAGGTCAACTTTGGCAGAAACAACTTTTTCACGACTTTTAATAATTACTGACGCATTATCCGGGAGCCCGTCAGCACCTTCGAGTCTCTGACGTTTTCCATATTTTGATTTTAAACTTCCGACTTGTTCATTAATTGAGTAGGATTTGATGAAGTTGACGAAAATCTATTAGTGTTATGTCGCGTACTCGTTTTAATGCAGGGCAAATACAATTTTAATTTAATTTAAGCCAATATTATTTAAAAAGAGAAACAAAACTATGAGGATTTCTGACACTTTTATGCCTGTTTATAGGATGAATACCAATAAAAAGGTTCAACGTCAACTAAGAAAAAGTACAAAATAAAAATAATTTCTACACAAAATTTTTAACTATAAATATAAAACACAAAAAAATAATCTAAGCCCACTTAAATTTTATAAATAATAAAATTCAAACCTAAGAGAAACCAGCATTGCATGTAAAGAATAATGTAATGGATAAAAACCCCAGTAAAATATGAATATAAAATTAAATTATTTGTATAATTGTAAAACATCTATTAAACGTGCACTTTTGTCATCYGTTGAATGAAATACGATCCTCTCGCGACAGTTTCAATCGCATGCCTATCAAGTTGTCCGGCCTTGTCCACAACTGAATTAATTTCCTAGCATTATAGTTAAATACCGACTGCGTAATAATTCACTTTCTAAAATTTAATTTAATTCACTAAATTACAAATATATTTTAACAATTGTAAAATATATTGCTCAAAGTTTTAAGTTCAAATATTGTTTCAACAGCACATCAGTTTCACAAATTCGACACCATTATGTTTATTATTAATTTTAGCTAAATCTGTTGTTAAAAGCAACATGACTTTGTAAACTTTACAAACTCAAGACATTGAATAAGTATTTTACCAATCAACGAATTTTTAATAGAGTTTCTATATCAGACTTAAATTAAAATCTACAGAATAATTTAGCTAGTTATKCCAGAAATATTTTTAAACTTCAAACCCCACAGACTCCGAAAATGSCTAATCGAGTTCAAGTACCCAAAAGTACTATAACCGCGTTCTCACGACAGAGATAATTGTTAATAAAAATAAATGAATTAATAAATGAACGCAACAAATTATGATAAAAGAAAAAGGCGCGGGCGACCGACCGAAGATCTTTGTTTTATAGGTTCTTGTGGGAACATGTTTTTTACGTAAACCTACGAGCCAACAATAATTGGTGATTCACGACGATATGTTAAAAATAGAATTCATTAACAAAATCAAAATAAGGCACAAAATTGGAGGAGCTCTTGTCAAATTTTCTTGATTAATGAGTAATTTATGAATTGTAAAATGCGTAAATAATTAAAATTTTAAAAATTGTTATGGTAAAATTACCAAAATATTTAGCACTATCATTCAGAATTGCAGTAGATCAAACCAAATTTAATACCAATGCTCTCATTCATATTTTAATAAAACAAATATAAARATCACCAAAATTTACATAGATTTGTTTTAGCGTCAAATTTATAATATACTTAAAATAAACCCAACTAGAACGTGATATGCTTATTAAAAATTGAGATAAATGATTACAATTTTAACTTTCTATATAGAATTTATGAGAATGGCTGGTTGTATATATGTATATAAATAAATTAAAACCTTTCAACATCTGTGGTGGCAAAATTTTACTTCCCACCCCCATAAAACCGATTAAGCCTATTTAGTGTTGTCGCGCACTCGTTTAAACAAACAACAGCAAAAAAACTAGAGCGTCWTATTCAAGATCATAATATCTAATTTATAATCAAAAAATAAAAAGGGAAACATTTATTATTTAGACGTTGAGATTTTACAGTAAAACAAAAATAAGCGGAATATTGAACTTCGTATTGTAAATAAAAAAGAGTTAAATATGAATATAACATTGATTCTTATCTAATTGAGATAACAATGTAATTTATAAATGTATATTTATTTTAATCAAAATAAATTGAAGCTCACTTTCTACCATCCGTTGAACTAATTTGACAAAATGATTAATTTATTAAAAGAAACACCTTATTTCTAAATACGGAGAAACTTTATGAATAATTTAATTTACAAACGACACCTAAATAAATAGCAATAAAAATTCTGCTCTTATTCGAGATTTATCAACTGGAAAGTAAAGTTAACGACTAAATTGGAAGTCCGAAGATGTTGCGAAGAGGTTGAAAGACTTAACTACACAATTTGGCTGAACTCATATAAATATTAATACCTATATTTAAATGTTGAGTTATTAATTTCTAAATAATAATGAAAGCGATGCCGATACTTTTATAAAGAAGATAGAGACTGTAAGAAGTGAGTTCGGCGGTGCCGATAGGCGCCGCCGGGAAAATTTTTTTAAGTTTTAACATGGTTTGTTAAGAAAATTGTTGTAAAATTTTAGAAATTTGGACAGTTTTAAGCGAAATTTCCTAGAAAATTAAAAAGCAGACAAAAGCAGGAAAAAGCCCAAAAAGCAGGTACTATGGTCACCCTGGTTTAATTCCTAATGAACTCGTCAATAAAAATAAAAATTGACAGTTTAGAGCTGTTTTAGAATACTAAGTGAAGTTTTTGAAAATTAAGGAAAAAGCAATATTTCATTGCTCTCACCTTTGCTTTCTCTTTTCCCTCTTTCTCTGTTCAAATCCTTTTGCTTTCTTTTCACTCTCTCTGCTTCCTTCTTTGCCCAACATCATTTCTTTCTTTTCTCTCTTTCTCTGCCCATAGCTTTATTTTACCCTATTTTCTCTGCTCTCCCCATATCTCTCWCATCTTTCGATTGGCACTGTGCACTAACCTTTCACTGTCACTGCACAACCACACCCATTCATCCATTCATTTCATTGAATAGCTGGCGTCCATTCCAAAAGAACCAAAAACACACTTTGCAAAAAATTGTTTTTCTGTTTTTTCAGAATGTTTCTTAACCCTTGAATTTGAAGGTTTTATTTCGCTGGAAACGATGAATTAATTCAAAGTTGGCATCATTTTTTAAAATTAAAAAAATCGTATTTTCTAAAGCATACTTAAATCCCATGCAAAAATTTTCGGAAAAAGTAGAGCTAAGATACAGCTTCTCAAAACTGACAAAAGTATAGGGGGGGGGGACTCTAGGTCAAATTTGTGTAAATATTTTTTATTCGAAAAAATGTCTGAAAATTGATATTTGATGCACTGATTACGAATTCGGCAATAGAAAATAAAAATTGAGAATGCAATGCAATTTTTGAATCGATTAAATTTTTGAAAATTACGGAACTCAGAAACATGGTAAAATAAATCAAAAATCATTAGTAAACAGAAAAATTATTCTGACAATTTAACTTATAATTAATTATAAACAATTTTTACGTCGTCACTCCGCAGCATAATTTTTGTAATCAAATAAAATTTTAAAATCATTTAAACAAATTACGAGTTATTGCCCACTCGCTAACGAAACAAAAGAACTATTGCGGCCGAGATATTAGATGTAACATTCTTCATAATGGCTGCACAACACATAAATTTTTAATTAAAAACTGATGTTCATATAATATTATTAAAACAAAAATTTTTAAAAACTTAAGAAACAAAAGTTTAAAGTTAAATTAAAAATATTCCACATTATAACTAAATAAACAATACCTAACGATTGGTATATGAATGAAAAAATTTAATTTTAAAAATTAACCGAAAACAAAATTTCAAAGGATCAAAACAAACATATCGTTGTTCACATTACTCGAATGGCTGCCGGATCGAATAAATAACGATCCTTACGGAGTTGTTCAATGCTTTTCTGGTTCCTTAAGCAGGTTTAGTGGCAATTATAATTTGTTT
The DNA here is from genome assembly GCA_001723225.1 of Globodera ellingtonae. NCBI lineage: Eukaryota > Metazoa > Nematoda > Chromadorea > Rhabditida > Heteroderidae > Globodera > Globodera ellingtonae. The sequence goes on along the minus strand of MEIZ01000102.1, from coordinate 270,053 downwards.
AGTTTATTAAAAAAAATGTTTTTGCATTAACAATAACTTTCAACGTCAAATTATAAAAAATCAATAAATAAAAAAATCAAAATATTCCATTTTAATTATTTTAGTTATTTAAATTTTTTAGATGAACTTAAAAATAAATAAAAATTTTGAACCTAAAATTGCATTTTCCAATAAAGAGTATAAGATTTAAATTATGTCACTAGCCCGAGTAAAAACCGCCAATCAATTCGACCGCAGAGTCAAATTCCAAGTAAGAAAGAAACACGTGCCCAAATTTGAATATAATAAATAATAATGAGATTAAAAAGCTATAATGATTATAGTAAAAATATACAATAAAATCATAGATAAAAAATTGTTTCGTTTTGTTTACATATTTAATTGCAAAAATAGAATAGAATTAAACAGTTCGACTTTGGCCCAAAACCCAACTCGAATAAGCATTATCCAATTTCTGAATACAGATTACGATTTGGTGTCCGGTCTTTACGACAGAGGACTTTTCTACCGTAGATATTTCGGTTCTYGAGATGGTTTACAATATTCAATGAAAATATTTGTTTGATCTATTTTGGTCATTTTGAACGCCGCACTAATCGGAGCTATTTGAAACTAATACTTAGTACCACCCGTGTAGCCACTTCTTTAGTCGTTTAAAAATGCCATCAATATCACGAGAACAAATGATTTATAATGCATAATAAATTTAAAAATTAAAACGCAATATATCAAAATTTTCATATTAATAGGTTTCTTTAGTAATAATTATTAATGTAAATATATAAATAAAAGGCACTTCAAATATTGTATTAATGGAATATTGTTATATTTAAATAATAATAATTGCGAAACGGGTCAACTGCGTCCCGTCCCAACTGCGTCCCAGCCAACTGCGTCCCGTGCCAACTGCGTCCCAGCTACAAATTTTAGATTCAAAAGTGATCCACACTAAAAAATTTTCTTAAAATGCCTTGACTTTTGTTTCAAGGTACATTATTTTGAAAAATTCAAGAATTAAACATTTTCGGTCAACAATCGTTTCGGGATTGGGAACGGAGATGAAGAATAAAAATTAGCGCTTTTTGAATCGCGTTGAATTTTTTAAAAGTTAAGGAAAAAACGACTTTTTTAAACACCAAAGCCCGTTTTCACATCCTTACTATTTTTTACATCAATTACCGGTCCACTATTTTTTGCCTAAGCCTAGGGTGGCTTAGGCCTAAGCCTAACAAACCCCAAGCCAGGGTGGCTTAGGCCTTAGCCTAATAAACCCCAAGCCAGGGTGGCTTAGGCCTTAGCCTAATAAACCGTAAGTTTCTAACGTTTCCCTAGGTATTCCATCCGGCTTTGGTGTTATTTAAAATTTTTTAAGTTTAAAATAGGCAAAACGAAAAAATTTTGTGAAAATTTTTGTTTTTGTGGACGGAGTTACCTTTTTGGTCGGGGGACGCAGTTGGCTGGGACGCAGTTGGCTGGGACGCAGTTGGCACGGGACGCAGTTGGCGGGACGTAGTTGGCGGGACGCAGTTGGCGGGACGCACATGACCCCTACTCTAATAATTGAAATCTTACTTAGTGTAGTTTTAATTGCTGTTTACTGTAATTTTTGAAATTGATGTTCAATACTCTTTGCAATTTATTTTATTAAATTCACTTTTAAAGTATTTTTGAAGCCGTCTGCGCATAAATGGCAAAGTTGTATATGTCAAAATTTTTGTCTTAGATCTTTTATTGATTGAGGCAAACAGCATGTTGCGTTTTTTTAATTGACCTACCACTCCGTGCGTCCCATCAATGTAATGCAGTAAAATCATAAAAGTAAAGAATCCAACCATTCCAAAGCAAGCTGCTGGTTATTTTTGAATTATTATTTATATATTTAAACATTGTTTTTACATTTTTAAAATGTTTAATTTGTTTATTCAAAGGTTTTATTTTTAAGAGTTGTAATTGTTAACGTCCTTTGCTTTTTATTCCAAAGTTTAAATATTGGGTTTTTAAATAAATTGTTTTAAGCAAAATTTGATTAAAACCTTAGTTTTATAAAATTAAAGTTTATTTGTTGTCTTTAAACAACCAAAAATGTTTTTTTATTCCAATTCGAGTTCGTTATGCTAAATATTGCAGAATCAAGATTTGACAAATGATGATGGGGAATTGATTTGAGGGTATGTTTATTAAATTACTTTTTCTTTTTAGTCATTATATCACAATTTTATCTTTAAAAGATTCTAAATTAATTGCATGATGTACTTTTCATGATTTCATACCTTTTATAAATTTTTATTTAAATATTAGTTATACCTATCTGGGCTGGACGTGATCACGCCAATCTTGGCGTTTTTGGAGGGCTGTGATCACGGATCACGGTCATTGCTCACCATAAATAAAACGTGTGTTTTTACTATTTAATGAAAATGTTCAGGTTTTTCATAAATGGCTAAACATAACCCGGGTAGTTGGTGGTACTATTTTGATCGAGAGGGGAACTTGCCATCTTCATCAGCTGACAAATCGAATGCTATTAGTAAGGAGGAGGCAGAAAATTTTCCACCAAATCGCCTATTATGATTAATTTCAAAAAAATGTTCGGTTATTTATTTTTCAAAATAATGGATCACCACGGACCACGCCAAATCAAGGCCTTTTTGGGGCCCGTGATCGCGGATCACGGACACGGATTTTTTTTGATCACGTGCAGCCCTGATACAATGCACACTTCTTATCTGGCAGAATAGAAATCCTTCCGTTCATAAACATTCATGTTTTCAAAAATTAGTCTATTTTGCTTTTAGCACAAAACTCTGATTTTTTTTAAATTTTATTGGCACCAAATTCTATAAAGAGATTTTTAAATCTTCCAAAATATAATAAGAAATGCTTTTTAATTATCCATGTGGGGGAGGGGAACCCCATTGGTCAAAATTTGTAGTGATTGGCTAAGAAAAGTGGATCTAAAAAGTTCTTATTTTAATCGTTATTAACATGTAACCGCGAACGTTTAAAATTTGACGGTCCCTAGTATTTACTAGGCCCTTCACGTCAACAGAACTATACGTACAAAAACCTTTGAATAATACTAAGCCGCTCAGAAATAAAACGAAAATAAAGACGAATCATATATCACACGATGATTATCAATTAAATAATTAATGGAAGATTAGACGGATTATAATTTATTTTTTAAACCAAACGTTTATTGACGACACTAATAAAAATTACTAAAAAATCTATATAGACAATTCAAATGTTAGATTAATAGCGAGGATAATTTTTTGTAATTATAATTCAAAAAGGCAAGCAGGAAGATCTTATGAAACATTCCATTAAAACGAAAATAAATTTTTATTTATTTTGTGAATAAAGTATAATTGAATAAAAATAAAAATCTTAGCCTTGGTAATAAAACTGAAAATATGAAAATTTAAATATATTATTATGCATCAAAAACAAACCTGATGCGTAATTGGCAAATAGCATTTTATAGTTAAACCAATAAAAATTATTTCTAAAAAATGTTAAATACGTTAGATGAACTTACAATATCAATATCCAGGCAATCGATTTATTTTGCAAAATATTTTTAAAATTTCACATACGTTGATTGACAGACCTCGGCCGTAAAAAAATACGCCCGTGACGGGTGGGATGAGAATTGCTCGACGGTGATTAATGATTTGCGAGTTTGAAGAAATTGAAAAACTTTCAAATGACATCAAGAGTGCTAATGGACCAAAATTGGCATGAAAGATTAACAATAGAGAAAATTGTAAAAATATCTACATATTACTAAATAGATAAACAATAAAACAAGTTATTTATTAAAATAAAATGCAAGGTTGCAATTGGTTCAAAGTTGAATAAATTTGATATAAGATTGAATGAACCTTATATAAAAATAATAATATAACTAAATAAAAAACCAAAAAGATACATGAAAAAAATAATTGCTTTAAAAAATTATTTTAATAAAAAGAAATAAAAAAATTCACAAAAAAAGGTTCAAAACTAAAACAGAGAGATGATACTTTGTGCTGTCTAAATACTGGTTGCGATTTTTCTTCAAAATGAACTAAAAATATTTTATTTAAACAAAAATACAAATATTAAAAGTTTAAACCTTTTAAAAATATCATACTCAGGAGCGCCCCCAACATACAGCTGACAATAAGATGCGCGAGTTCTCGGACGACACTCACGACATGGCAACAATGCACGGGCATAAATACTTTCAAAAATGTAACAAAATAGAAGTAATAACAAATTTAAAAGAAAAACGTATTTAAAAATTTAAATACAAATAAAAATATGTTAAATGAGAAAGGATTTTAATTTTGAAAATTTAAAGTTGTAAAATATATGTTATGTTATTAAAGAGGAAAACCATGATGAAAATAATATAGTGAAGCGGGAGGGCCCTTCCCGGGATCGGGGCGCACGAAGTATTACCCATCAGTTTATTGTCTCATCTCAAACTTGGGTAATTAAACCATCGTCATTTCATGGCGATTACAAGATGGAATGGAATTGGAATGGGGAGAACATTTAAGTGGGGATAAGCATAAAGTCACACGGGGAGGGGGTGAGTTCATCGATCACATCGCCGGCGGTGAATGAGTGAATGACAGAGTGAACGGAGTTGATCGGTGGGGAACGGAGGCGGACCTTTCCCGGGGTGGGACATTGCCGGAAACGGGAAGGACCAATTAAATCCCTTAAACAATTCATACTGTGCCTTACAATATTAAACTAATTAATGTAAACTACTTTAAGACTTTTGTCTTAAATGATTTAATTTTAAATAAAAGAATTTTTAATAAAATACAATATTTTAAAAAACACTAAAAATTATTTATGAACGTCAAGATGATTGTTGACAAAAGAGGTAATTTTTTTACAATGTTTAATAAATAAATACAAAACTTTAAAAAAATACAAGTAATCGTCGAATTTATTAACCTTGAGAAGCATCTCTTAAAAGTAATTTTTTTATGATTGATTTTTTTTAATATAAATAAAAAAAAAATATTTATAAAATTTTATTTAGTAAGTTTTTCATTAGATGTTGATCAGCAGGGCAGAAATAATGCCAGCTGAAAAAAAACTTATTTTGTCCTTACTCGCCATTCATCGTTGGCCACTTGTTTAAGATCAGCTTCAAATAATAATTAGTGTTTCTTGAGAATTTGCGGTTCACAATTTTGTTAATTTTAAGGTTTACCTTTGTTTTTTACAAAATTGTTTTGCTTTTTGCTTTTACATTTACTTTACTATGCTGCTTTTATTCGAATAAATAATTATTATTGATTTTATGGTATTTTAGTACAAAGTAGAAATTTAAATTTAACTCTTATATAATATTTGATTAGGACTTTAATAGAATCACTAGATTTTTGCTGATTTAAAAAGTTTTTCATAATCCAATTCCTCGTTATTAAAGCCCAGATCTATTTAGTTTCATTTAGGAGGATTATTTAATTACTATTTGTTATTTAGTAAAAAGTAAGCATATAAAATTCATTCTAAAAATTTATAAAATTCATTTTTTAACAAACTGAATTGGATTTTAGGTAATTGAATTATATAATTTTTTATTACTTTAGATTTAAGTGTCGGCGTGTGACTTTGTGAAATTTTTTCGAAGTGATGATAACAGCCAGGCGCAATATGTAAATTCTCCGTTAGATCCGATTCCAACGGTGCCAGTTTGGTTTATTTAGGTATGCTTTTCAATGTTTTTTTAAATTTTATTAATAATTTTACTATCGGCACAAATGCATAAGTTAAATAATAACTGAATTTATTACTGGTCGTTTGCGGAAGGAAGCTCTCGCTTGAAACGCGGGTGCGTTCTGTGATGTCATTTAATTTATACTGCTTTTTTGATTTAACAATATACTTTAGAAGATTACTTTTAAATTATTGTTTGACAATGCATATTTACTAATTTGGTTTTTATTAATGTCTTACTTAATTGTAGGCATTTTACCAAACTATTAAATGTTTTAAATTAAAGTCGCTTATTTTATTATTTATGAATGCAAAAATTAGTTTTTATTTTTTCTAATATAAAATTGCTTTTGGTTTTAGTTTAGTGCTTTTATAAAAACAAACGTGCAATGTAATAATTAAAAAAATGGTTTTGATTTTTTTTTTTATTAATTTAATATATTTCAAAGCCAATCAAAGAATGTTGCTCAAGGCAGTTATTCTTTTATTTTATTTTGTTGTGAGTTATTTACCATTTCTTATTATTTAAAAAAGTTAATTATCTTTAATACTTTGTACTTTTCAATTTTATTTTAAACGCAAACATAATTATTACACCCCGCCCCGACAACGAATCTCCGGCAGACCGCAGGTGTTCACCGTTCTAAGAAAAATTATGCAAAATTTTTTTTCATTTAATTCACGATGGGTAAAGTTATAAAATGGTTTTTGGATTGATTATAAATTGAATAAACACTTTTTAGATTATGCTGTCCAAGCACAGTTCTTTCTAGTTTAATAATTGTTTCAATTTCCCTTTATATAGCAGCTTTTAAATTGTTTAGCATTTTTGCCTGTGCAGCATTGCAATCTATTGTATTATCAATGACGTTTTACCAGTTATGCCGATTTATAGCGATTCGTTGGCCCTGTCCTGGTATCTTGACCAGACTCAAACATCTTGTACGTTGCAGTTCTTCAGGCGTGAACAATTCGCTAAGTTTGTTTTCCATTGTATTTTAATTTTATTAATTCATAATGCGTTAATTATAAAAAGTCAACAAATCAATGTTTAAAAGAATTTGGCAATTTTTTAAGTTTAAGTTAAATGGCCATTTTGAGGATTTTTTGTTTTGTCTTCATGAAAAGGGTTATAAGTATTAATTAAATCAATAGTTTTGGAATTTGTATTTTTTGATTGTGTTAGTTAATATTATTATGTATTAAAGAATAAAATTTCTAATATTAATAAATTTTCTGCTACACTTTCTTATTATTTATAATATAATAATATTTAGCCAACATCTTGCATCAAAAAATTTTTCTAAATCAGTCAAAGTCAGGGGGTACTTACCCTCTGCACCACGTAAATACCTAGTCTTTTTAACGATATTATTTATGTATTAAGAAGTTTTTTTCACTTAATTAATTATTTATGATTTAAATTTTTCTATAAGCAGCATTTTTTCAAGGTGCCACAATTCAATAGGTAATTTTTTTTTCTTTTGAATTATTAAACATTAATTTCTTTTTTCCTGCTATATATCTAAATAAATTTATTTATTTTTGTACAAATATTATTTAGAAATTTTTTTAAATTTAAAATAATCAATAATAATATTGTCATAATACATTTGGATTTAATAATTATTTTAGTTATAAGAATTTTAAGATCAGGATTTGTTTTTTTCAACATTTAGTTTTAAAATTGTTTGATTTCTATCCAATTTATTATTCTTGCCGAACGCGCAAACGCTAATAAATTTAAGTGCTAAGTTTTTAAAAATGTTATCATTTAGGAAGAGTTTAAAGAGGGTTTGAAAGGGGGCTAACAGCAAGGCCTTGCGTTTTTAGGTGTTTTTTTTTATTTTACCTTTTTTATTTAAATTTAGTCAATTTGACTTAGCGCTTGGCGCCACGAAAACCCGCCTAAAGACAATCTCACCATTTAATTGTGAAGAAGGCCACACTATAGTAACACTGTTCTGCTTAAATCAACTAATTAATGTAGGTTAATTACATTTTAATTTTAAAAACAAATGCGAGAGCTATTCCAAAAAAGTTTTTCAATAAATTTAAAAACAACATTTTAATATATTGCAACATTTCAAATTTTTCCTTCTTATTAAAATAGGATATAAATTTCCTTAAATCGTTGTTCATTACTTCTTTCTTATCAAATAACAGAAAAATCTTACTAACCCAAAAAAATCCATGAGATCAAAATAAAATTAACATAAGCACACATTTGGAAAGAGAACATGGGCGAGGGTTGCGGGGAGGAAGCAAAAGCAAAATGATGAGTGCAGAGAGGGGGAGGGTGGAGAAAAAACAAAATAAAAGCGATGGCAGCGAAAGAGGGACAAAATGCATTCAGTGAAGTGCGCATAATTACTGGAATATAAATCCGACGACGTTCAGTGTTTTTTTAAAGATTAGCACAAGTTAAGATTTATCTTTGCATTTTTTTGCAAAAGTTAAATAAAAGATAATAATTAAATTTTTTTAAATATTTATTCGAAATTGTATAAAAATTAATTTACATAGCGGTTTAGAAAATTATAACGGCCAATTCTGTTAATGTTTTAACCAAACAATTTGCGTCTTACCGATCCGGTCTCCTCCGATAAAATGTGCTAAATTCAGGAACATTATTTATGAAATTATGACATTGGAATATTGAAATCTAATAACTGATAAAACTAACAAAAAAAACAAATTTTAATGTGACATCACAAACTTAATAAATTTATTTGCACAATAAAGAAAAAATCTTTAGATATTATTATATTTAGACAAATTTTAGGAATAATTATCAGCATTTATGCCCTGAATTATAAATTATATTAATACACAGCCGCCGTAATTTTTTAGGGGTTCCACACAGTGGGCGTCAATCAACTCGCATGCGGACAATGAATCAAAAACTAAAAGGAAAAAATTTAATATTAATTAAAAAAATAACGTAATTTTAAATTGTCAATCAATTTCTACCCTTAGACAGTCTTTGGTAAAATGGAGTCGCTGCTTATTTAAATCAAAAAAAAAATTACACCTTGTAGAAACTGCAAAATAAATAAAATACAAATTTTATTGAAGGAATGAAAAGATTAAAAATATGGGTTTTGATTATACGTTGAAAAGAACATCATGAATTTCTGTAATGATCGTCCTGGATAACGTTGCTTTTCCAATTATTTAAAATAAGCTAAATTAATAAATAAAATAAAAATTTTAAAATATTAAAGCGAATGGAGAAATTTGCTTTTAACGATTCTTGACTATTTCTCTCTCTATCCTCCACGATCTTTTCTCTTATAAATTCACATAAATTAATTAGCCAAAGGTGTGAATTGCAGTGAAATCTTCATAATGAAATATGATTACATTCCGACTCTACACATTCATTGAAAACCTAAAATTATTAAAAAGTAAAAAACATAAAGCGAACAATATAATTTTTCTCATAAAATCCAAAAAACAAATTGTGTGTTTAAATTAGAGCCTGGACGTAAGGACCGATCAAGATTGCATCGAAAATCTCGAAAAAAATGTATTTCTGTAGCTTAAAGATATTATCATTAGGGATGCAAATTTAGTACCGGTTGGTCTGGGTCACTGCTTGAACAAAAACCCGGGATTGGGAGTTTACTTAAAAAATCCAGGACTATTTTAATTAAAATTTGAGTAAAATTGAACCAAGATCGTGAATATTGGTACTTTCAATTGAAATCTCGTTCTAAATCTCGAACATTTTGATCAAGAATCATAAAAAATCTCTTTCCGAGATTTACCGAGATTTCAAACGAAAATCTAGATCGGTCCGTGCTCTAGTTTAATACCATATAAAATTCCATAGATTAAAAGTTAAACAGTAAAAATAAATAACACTAATAAATAGATGCGATTTTTTGTACCCGCCGTTTGTGATAAAAATATGAAAAATTTTAAAGGAATAGACAAAGCAAATAATCTTGTGAGATCTAAAATTTAATTCAAAAAATTTGAGCATGCTAATAAAGTAACAAATATTTATACATTAACAAATAAACTTTTAATTTAAAATGTCATTAAACCCCTTTTAAAAATTCAAAGAACGTCGTCCACTTTCATTCAATTTGCAATACACGGAGCCTTCTATGAAAAATCCAACCAATTTATATTTAAACAAAAATCAAATTAATTTTGCATTTTGGGACTAATCGATCTGGCATCGGATATTCTCGTGCATGGACCAGGTCGGCATCTCAATGCCCGGATCATTTATCACTTTGTTCCACAAACTGTGTCCAAACATTCCAATGCATAAATGAGTATTTGTATTTGTGAAACCGGAGAATAATACTTTATGAAAACCGGTTCAAAGCCGAAAAATGTTTTTTTCTTTTTGTTAACATAATTTATAATAAAAGCTGAACATTGTGTTTTGAAAAAGAAAATTTAAAAATAAATGGGTAAATTTCAAATTCAAACAAGTCTAAATAAAAAAGGACTAAATTCAGATGTTCACCAAAATCAATTAAAATGAAATAATATGAAATTATTAAAATGCCAAATTTAAATACTTAACAACATGTGGTAGAAAGGAAGTTTGCTCGGCGAGTTTGTCGGTAAAAGTTTAAACAAAACATAAAACCCCCCAAGGAAATTTTCAAAATTTTTGACCGAAATAATGGTAGCTGTATAGCGTACAATCGAATCCACAAATATATATAATTATTAAACTTTTAAACAAAACATAAAATTGTTAATCACTACAAATAAAAAAGTGATCTTACGTCGGCAACTCACGGCAGCACATCGATTTGCTCGTTGTGAAGCTGCAAATCTATTTGACCTAGTGGAATAAAATATTAATAACAT